>OY720024.1:9084056-9386306 GCA_963082485.1 Eudonia mercurella | reverse complement strand
CTGGGAGTGCCGGCAGAAGTGAAAACTTGAATATTAACGTTGTGCATTTTTGATATTTTGGAATGGTTAGGGAATAATTTTGCACGAATTGCTTTAATTATCAGTATAAAAGTACTCTCATTTATGTGGTAGAATACAATATTTATTTATTGGGCTATCGTACACAAACATGACAATTTATATTACATTAAAAAGTTATATTAAGTTATATTAAAAATTTATATTACGCCGCGCCAGCTGTCTACTCTCCATCCGTCTTACGAATTTTCGATCAGGTCACGTGTCCTGACGGTCACGTGTCCTGACGCGAGTTTAATATTTTTTACCCATTCCAAAAAAAGTGCACAACGCCGCTAAAGAAGTTTTCACTTCAAAAATCATCGGCGTCATATCAAGTGAAGGTAGCATGGTCATTTAATAGGCGTTAGTTTTATTAACGTATAGGTACATATTACGTACAAATTGTATGAGAAAACATTTTATTTATTCAATTTGACTAACTTCTGCTGTTCTGATTTTTTCTTCTGATACAATGAAATGATCTTAACATGAAACAAAGTCGATCCATATATTTTTTTTATCAATTTGATTATTTTTATCAGCTTTTATTTAACTTGCAATATATGTATGTTTGTTTGTTTGGGTGGAATCTTGCAACTCAATTTTGAAGCAGATATCTTCAACCGATTGAGCTGAAATTTTGTATACATGTTCAGTTCGGAAGACAATGCATGGTTAATTATGTGACGTCATTCTGAATCCAAGATAGAGCACACCCAAGATGGCGGACTAATTATTTTTAATGCATTCCTACAATATGGGTATCAAATGAAAGAGCTTGCTGAGAATAACTCAACGTCACTCTTAATCCAATATGGCGGACTAAGTTTTATAATGCTTGCCTACAATATGGATATCAAATGAAAGGACGATAGCTAAAAAGTAAAAAATATATTAAAAGTAAAAAACCTTTTTAAAAGACAAGCTTTTATTTAAATGAGCTAAAAAGAAAAAAAATAACTTTTATTTTGTAACTTTAACTATCAACTTATAACGTCATTACACAATTTATATGATATAAAAGCTTGTCGCGAGATTTACTTGTGTAGATAAACAAGTAAATTAAATAACTTGATGTGATTGATTTTAACTATTTAAATTTTCAATCTAATTAAATATGAGTAGGTACTTAAATCTCGCGACAAGCTTTTTATATCACATAAATCGTGTAATGACATTATGAGTTTATAGTAAAAGTTTTAAGGTAAAAGTTTTTTTAGCGCATATAAACTGCGCTTGTTTTTTAAAAAGGTTTCTTGTGTACAACTCATACTTTGACTTGAAGACTTACACCTGTTTGCACTCAACTTATGAATCGCTTAAGTCTTGGCTTAACTATTACCCGGTCAAGTTAACTCGGCACCTGGCTCGAAAACGTCGCTTACACTTAGGTGCCGACTTATTTTGACCGGGTAGTAGTTAGGCAAAGACTTAGGCGATTTATAAGTTTAGTGCAAACGGGTGTTAATGTCCTTAAGACAGCTTCTTTGTATCTATCGGTTTCGGAGTTCCCCATAATATCCCAGTTTAAAAAAGCACACTGTATAAATTGTCGTAGTAGCGAACCCAGCGAGCACAGCGAGCGTGTCGCGTTAGCGGCCAGCGAAGCGCCGAAATCGAAATGTTCCTTTTTTGGTTTTAAATTTTAAGCATTCATTCAGAATAAGGCAGGCGATATGCGTCCGATCATTGTCCCGACCGAGCAATTTGTATAGAGAGTTTGCCTTTTTCAAAATTCTTGCGCACGAACGGGACGTTTTTATGAATAGAGATCTTCTACTAGAAGCTCGAAACTGTAACCTTTCGGAGATATGAGCGATATGTAAATAACTTATTTTACTTACTTAAAAAAAAAGTTGTTAAAAATAAGAACCCTTTCCTTTAGTTTGACATTTGAATTTGGTTATAAGCGACACAATTGGCTGGTGTAACAATGCAGAGTAATTTAAAAAACCAGGTTCAATTCCCGGAGATTCCTGGCCAGGAAAAATAGTTTTTCTAGTGATTTTTAAAGGAAGCTGCCAACCAGTATGCCAATTTGTTGCACTTAAAATTAACCTTATTTGTAAAAAAAAGTTTTAATAAACTGTGAATTTATTTCAGATACTATTAGTCGATGATGATAATTCAATAGTAGCAGGTAATATTAACATAGTTGATTTGAAGGGATCGAACATACTAAGGGCTTTATTTCAACTACATCCTCAAACTTTGAAAAAAATAATCGTCTGCCAAATGGTATGTTAAATGTATGAAAAATGTATTTACATGTTTTTTATTCGAAACTTACGACTTCTATTACAGAAAGGTCTTAACGTGTTTGTCGATTCAAAGAAATATATCATAATTTCACCACACATAAGAACTACTTAGATTCCAGTCACTCTACGTAAGAGCTAATCTTACGTTGTGACGAAATAATTTCAGACAATTGACATAATAAAATACGTTTGGCTTATGCTGAGTAAATCAAAAGAGATTTTCTACATAATTAGTAGATCATAAATAGGACTAGAAAAAATCTACGAATAACCCACAATAGCAATTTTTGTCTTAATTAAAAAAAAACTGATGAACAGGTTCATTACCTATGAATAAATAGGGAGCTTTCTGGACTAAATTGTGACAGAAATATCGAATACTGACAAGAAAGATCGGTTTTACAAATGCAAAAAAAATTTAAAACAAGTCACTTATAAAAAAACTTAAACAATAATTCTGTAGCCCACGCGAGCGGACCCGCGGGTACAACTAGTGTACCTAATAATTCGCAAAATGTTAAACTCTGAAAATGTGCCATGTCCTTACAGGGCGTTACTTGTAATAAGGAACATTTTTTATAGGTTGTCTTCACTCCATTTTCACTTAAGGCGAAGGGTAAGGCACACTAGCACCGCTATTGGATTTAATTTGATAACTGCTAAACTGGTTTTTTTTCAAACATTGCGGACCTTCCGACACTAGGCAAACATCTATTATTTAACAATTGTGCACTACTTTTAGGTTTGTTTTGTAATCATTCGCTAACACTAAAAGTGGCCATTGGTTTTGAATAAATGCAGTAGCCCATTTTGTGAATAAACCACGCAACAAAAAGTAGTGCACAATTATTAAATAAATACTATGGATGCTTTCCTGTTATCGGACGGTACGCAATGTTTAAAAAAAGATCCGGTCCGTTAGTAATTTTCAAATTATCAATTGGTGGCGCTAGTGTACCTTACCCTTCGCCTTAACATCAGATAGATTTGAGTCATTGCCGTGCAATGTAAAAAAAAATTTACAACATTCATCTTTGTATTGAAGCATTTGACTTGCAATTTTTTTTATTTGATATTGTTTGATTTTTTTAATAACAGCTCACGTATTTTTAGGATTGCGTGCCGTTTCGGACCAAAAATACCTTTATTATAAACACACCACCTGGATTCGACTTATTTATACAAACTATGATAAATTTTCTGAATGATAAAGAAAGACAAGAGGTAATGTATAATACCTATTTTGGTTATACAACATGTAACAGAAAGATTTTATTTATTTATTTTATTTTAATAGTTCGTACACAAATAAACATTTACCTACAATGGTTAACATTATGGATCGCAATGATAGAGGTAAGCTTATCTCTAAAAAGATGTGATAAAACTGAAAAGATCCAATGTGTATCCGATCTTGTATGTGTTGTTACTAAGACATAAGTATTAACTTTAATTTGTCATGCAATTGTAATTAAATATTTATATTAGTGAAGTCGTGCTCGTCTGGCACGCAAAAACAAGCAGCAGTGATCATAAATATAAGTACACAGAGGTTACTAAACCACTAGGGTTGTGAATTGTTTATTGTGATGTGACGTCACAATAGAAATATTTAATAAAAAACTGCATTAAAAATTAAGGTCTTAGTAACTCTGCATACAAGGTCTAGATCGGATACACTTTGGATCTTTTCATTTTTAACACACCTTTCTGTTACACGTTGCATAATCTATTTTTTTTTTGTTTAAAAATAACTAATTAAAAACAGCTATTATTTTTATTAGAGGAGCTCGATGGCGCAGGTGGTTAACGCGCCCGGTTTGCGATTGCTAAAGTTAAGCAAGTTTCGCAAAGGCCGGTCATCGGATGGGTGACCAAAATTTATTATCTTGACCTCCTCCGTGCTTCGGAAGGCACGTAAATCCGTTGGTCCCGCCTGCATTAGCAGTCGTTAACAACCACCAATCCGCACTGGGCCCGCGTGGTGGTTTATGGCCCGTTCTCCCTATCCATCCAATAGGAAAGGCTTGCGCCCCAGCAGTGGGGAATATTGAGCTGGGGACGCTTATTTTTATTGTTTTGAACGCGAACATAAGTGATTAAGTCTTACATTTTAGACTACCAAATCTACTAAAGAGAATAATAATAACAATAATTTATTCAAAATCTTTTACAAATAGTGTATCCATAGAACATAATATGTTCTGTGAGTGGATCGGTAGCCTGATTTTGACATTCGGACTATAGGAAAACTCTCTAAATCAGGCCACACTGACACAAGATTGTAGACGTTCTAAAATGGCAGAATTGAGGTCCAGGGTCGTGGTTCTGGCCCGCGTTGCCGACATAATGCTGAGTTACTAAGTTTATTTCAGTTTTCAAGACATAGTTATTATGTTTCATAACTTTCATAGAACTTAATAAATATTTTTCTTTCTTTCTTTCTTATTCTTTATGAATATGTTACCTGCAATCTGCATTAGTCCGGTATCCTATAGGACATTATATATAGAATGCCTATAACATCAAAGCAACGTATGAAATACATATTTAATTTCATACTTTGCCTTAGGCATTCTATACAATATCAAGTGTTATGCCGGAAATGTATTGAATACAGGTTAGCACGATGGCGCGGGAGAGCGCGGGGCCGACTAATAGGTGCTAAGGGAGGTTGCGAGAAGCGCAGGTTGCCAGAATCGAAATGTCCTTATTCATTGTTTGCCTGCTACAAGACTCTGATTTGATAGAAGAAGTTGACTTTGATGATTTAAACGTTACATCATTATTGATATAATAAATGATTGAATATTTATATCAAACTAATGTTTGAGTACATACCCTTGTTTTTTTTGTCCTTAATTTTCTACTTTGCCTGGTCGCCTCGTGGCTTTCTATAGAATACCTAGACATTGCATACATTGACGAGGCAGGATATATAATGATAAACGATAGCTAACATATTTTATACAACTTGTAGACGAACTTGGCATTGTATAGAATGACTATACTCTATACAATGACAAGATTTTATACAATGCTGGTTAAATATATATGCCTGTGCGTACATAATCTACAAGTTGTCAACTTAAGAACTCAATATATTTTTAACGATTTCATAATATGTTTTTAGATTAAGGCGTACTCCGATGACTACAAGGAATTGTATAACTACGTACCAAAAGATATTTTGCCTAAAGAGTATGGGGGGAATGCGGGCAACCTGAGTGATATTCTTGGTAGGTAATTTTGTTTTAAATCAATCCAAAATTATATTTATCTTTAGCCATACATTTTAAATAGACATCGATAATTCCCAGGTCGGCCAAAGTATGTTTCTGATTTTTAGATGCACAGCCCATAGTCGATGTGATCACCAACCCGCATTTGACCAAGCGTGGTGATTAAGCCATTACCCCCCAATTACCCCAGTCACCCCCAATTACCCCAGTCACCCCCAATTACCCCAGTCACCCCCAATTAACCCAGTCACCCCCAATTACCCCAGTCACCCCCAATTACCCCAGTCACCCCCAATTACCCCATCAATTGTGATGACTTGATTTCAATGATGGAGGCCTTTGCCCAGCAGTAGGACGGTTATAAGCTATTTACTTGACCTTTTTATCGATAGTACAGCGGTGGTGTTAGACAAGCAATTTTTAGCGTACTTCATCTTTTAGAAGCCACGTTAGGCTGTTGGTCTCATCCACACACTTTCATTGGCCGTATGGTCAAGTGACAGTCGACATGTATTTTAAAACGCCTACAATGATTGTGTCTCTATTACCTAAATTTGTCAATTGGCCTATAGATAAAATGCTAAAACCAAGCCACAGAGACTTTTTAAAATAGTAGAATTTAATTAAATTAAATTCAATCATTTATTGCTCTCCATAAGTATAAATGAGTTGTTACAATATTAGTTAATTTAGGCCTTGCACTAATGTCGGATCACTTTTTTAAAATTCAAATCTTTTCATAGTGGATTTTTTTTCAAACATTGCGGACCTTCCGGCACTAGGCAAACATCTATTATTTAATAATTGTGCACTACTTTTAGGATTGTTTTTGTAATCATTCGCTAACACCAACAGTGGCCATTGTTTGTGAATAAATGCGATAGCCCGTTTTGTGAATAAACCACGCAACAAAAAGTAGTGCACAATTATTAAATAAATACTATGGATGCTTTCCTGTTGTCGGACGGTACGCAATGTTTAAAAAAATATCCGGTCCGTTAGTAATTGTCAAATTATTATAAGTGGCGCTATTGTGCCTTACCCTTCGCCTTAAAAGAACGTATCAGTCATCCGTGGCACAATTTGAGTCTTAGCACTAATCTATATATTAACGTGAAACAAAAACTTTGTACCCGTTTTTACGAAAATTGCGCGGACGGAGGAGTATGAAATTTCGCACACTTATAGTTTATATAGCGAAGGTTATCCGAATGTTAATATTTTTTTAAATTATGCATAAAAATACATTAAATCAACAAAAAAAAACATTACACACACTACCATGTATTTGACACAAACGTATTGTTTGTCTTTAATGCGGCCGACATCTGTCAATGCCAATCCAAACTCACATTCTATCTTTTTAAATTTTTCATTGCTTAGGATACACGTGCAGCCTTAATATAAAAATTACGGTCGAATTTCGACCACTGGGCGACCACTAGTTATAATTATTGCACAGTCTTTAAATAATTTGTAAAGTTAATTTTGTTTTTGTTCATTCTGGAACAGACTACTGGAGGGTTAAATTGGAGCAATATTCTGAATGGTTGGACGAAGACTTGCAGTATGGCACGGACGAGACCCGGAGGCCCGGGGGACCGAAGACCGGCGACAGTATGTTTGGCGCGGCAGGCTCTTTTGATATGTCATTTTTATTCAATATGATGTCACTCATACCACAAGATACTATTTAAAATTTCTATCTGGTTATAGTAACAATGTAACTTACGTGACAATGTAAAGTAACGTCCACTATTTTTTAAATCTAGAAGCGGTCGCCATTGTTTTAACGTGCGTTTACGTAATTAGCTGAGTCAGATAAACTTGTTTAAAGTCAAAGTCATTTTTTGTAACCACTTTTTAATCGACCAAAACCTTATTTTACCACCCATTCAGGACGTCTATTGATTTATGAAATTGCACAGATTTTTTATACTCTTATGTAGAAGTCATTTTCCATTGTTATAATTAAGTATCATGTTTTAAATTTATTTTTCATCCCACCATCTCGGAAAGAGTATTTTTGCTCTTCGATATCTGAGTGCAAAAGCCGTTTTTATCCCCTAGAGGATAAAGTAAATTGAATTTAGAACATCGTGTGCACTAAGTTTGTGAATTCAAAACATCATTAAACCTATTTGCTTCTACCTCCATGGTGCCCAATTTATCAGTACTGTAGCAACCGAGACTCCTTGCTCGGGCATACTTACTGGCAGCCACCGTGGCCTGCATTAAAATATAGTAGAAGAGAAAAAAGAAGAACATCGCGGACTCGGTGACGGGTCGCGACGACGAATAATTGATTGTTATTATTTCATGTTGAAAGTAATATAAATATTTAAAGCTATAAAGCATTATTATTCCATACAACCCCCCGTTCCTTAAGTAACGACCCAGCGGGGTGTTACAGTACACAAGTTACTAACACCAACATTACAGTACCTAACAAAAATATTACACTTAGTAACTGTAGCAACGTTACTTTCAATTTTTCTTAATTATACCTAAGTATTGTTTGTTATAATTTAAAGATTATTCTTTAATACTTACCTTTCATAATGTAGTAGTTAATACCTAAACTGAAATAAAAGTATCTTGTGATTGTAAATGTTTTTTTGCATTTAGTCATTTCCTCGCTGAGGTGGGATGAAAAGTTAAGTGTTGCACTCGAGTGCAAAGATTTTTCACCTGGTGCTCTTTTGATTCCCTCGCTAACGCTCAGGATTCTAATTTTTGAATCACTCGCTGCGCTCGTGATTCAATTTTAGAAACCTTCGCTTGCTCGGTCATCAAAATTGAGCACGCGGTTAAAAAACAACTTTGCACTCTTGTATAACAAATAACTATTAAGTATTTAAGAGGGTTTATTCATTTCAATATATTATTATTTATATCATATAAAATTCAAAGATATTTTATTACACCAAGAAGTAAATTTTAATAAAATTTAAAAACATATTTGAGACAATTTATGCTTCCACGCTCTCTATGCATATAACAATATAAACTTGCAATAAACTGTACTAGTTTTTTTATTGTTTAGTAATATTGCAATTTAGAATGTTTTATTTCAATATTAAGAAAAAAATATTCAATACTTTACTTTTTGTGATTACATAAATTATTGGAACAAAAATACTATTTTTATTTATATAAATAAATATTTGTAAACAATTGTAAACAAAAATAATAAAAGTTATAAAAAGTAAACAAATTTTGTTTTTATGAAGCAGGAAGGATCATATTTTGCTTGTCTTAATAAATCCTGAATTTATTTTAATTTTAAATACACTGGACAGCAAATATACCGGGCCACCCGTCACCTTGAAACTCTAATCCGATTTTCTCATACGACATAAAACTTACACCTATCAAAGTTATACCTACAAAAATAACATTTTATGACGATTAAAATGACTATAAATTTAATATACAGTACCTTCAACTCTCATTGTAAGCAAGCAACAAACACATTGCTGACGATTTGCTCTGTTTTGACTAGAGTTCGCCCTTAGCGTTCTTTTCTTCTACAGTGAGGATAGTCGGATATTTTCTTATCATTTCTTTAGTTTTTGTCCCATCGTTTGCTTAGATGTGTATAATTTGGCTACTTTGTTCGGTCAATAATGGATACAACACCTCAGGAGGCGGCTCAAGCTGCAGCACTACTTCAAGCAGGCCTTAACCAACGTGAGGTCGCTCGAAGACTTCGAATCAGCAAATCTTTACAACGAGTTTACACACGATATTTAGAGACTGAAGCATTCGATCGCCGTCCAGGTACGGGCAGACTTAGGGCTACATCAACAGCAGATGATCGTTATATCCATTTTTACTGTTCTGCGAAATCGCCGCTTCAACGCAGTTCAAGTCCAATAAAATCTGCGTGACGAAAGCTAAGTGGTCATAAGTTCAGATACAGTCAGAAGGAGACTTGCTGAACAAAACCTGACTCCAAAGAGAGCTGCAACAGGCCCAGCATTAACTGTGGCCCACCGTCGAGCACGACTTTGCTCGATAGCATAGGGATTGGACGTTAGAACAGTGGGGTAATGTACTCTTCACTGATGAGACCAGGGTGAGTCTCCATTGAAGTGATCAGTGATCGACGTCAGAGAGTATATCGTCACTCTGGAGAACGTTATTCTTATTGTTGCAACGAGGAAACTGTTGCTTATGGAGGAGGATCTGTAATGGTCTGGGGTGGCATCTCGTTAACCGCACATACAGCGTTAGTTTTCATCGAACCGACGGGCCGTATACGAGGTTTGACTTCTCATCGCTACATCACTGAAATCCTCGCAGATCATGTGGAACCTTATGCAGGATATATCGGGCAGGATATGCATGATAATGCACGGGCTCATGTTGCTCATGTGGTGACCCAGTATCTACACGACGTCGGCATTCGTATGATAGCGTGGCCAGCTCGAAGCCCGGACATGAACCCGATAGAGCACTTGTGGGATGAAACGTCGGGTTCGAGTCCGGGTACCTGCTCCAACAAGGCTTCCAAAGCTGCGAATCGCAATTGAAGAGGAGCGGAATTCAATTCCCCAAGATTTCATCGTCAGGCTCATGAGGTCTATGAATATGAGGATGCTAGCTATTTTTCGAGCAAGAGGAGGAAACACTGAATACTGACCAAAACCGTTTTTTAAATTTTTTCTTTGCTTTCAGCTTAATTTTTTTAAACTTGGCTCTTCTTTGTTATATCCTTAATAAACGATTAATAAATTGATAAATCCCAATGCGTTTACATTCATTTTAATCGTCATGAAACGCACTTTCTGTAGGTATATGTTTGATATTTGTAAGTTTTATACTTTTTGAGAAAATCGGATTAGAGTTCCAATGTAACGGGTGGCTCGGTTTATTTGCTGTCCAGTGTAGATTCTGGTTTCTTATTATGTCTTTTTTATAGATATGAACAAAGCGTACAGTTACTAGATTGTGATATGTCAGTCAGTGAGTCAGTAAGTCATTAAAAAGTATTTGTTTTTGTATATATTTCAAATATTTAACTTAAAACAAATAAATGTCAGGTTTTTTTTGTAAAAACAATTTTGGCATAGTACATTTTTTAGTCAAGTGTGAGCAGTGCATAAAAATTTGTCAATTATTTTTGGCCTTTAACAAAGATGTGTGGTAAATGTTGTTTAGGTAAATAGTTTAGATAATACTTGATTATAAATTAAGTCTAAGAAAGACATAATATATAAAATGATCTTAACGAAGCCTATAAATGTGCGTTTCGTAACGAAATCTTCTATCGATTTCAGACATACCTACCTCGACATATATTAAAAGCACACTGTATATTGGCGACTCGGTAACCAATAAATTACAAGTCTCGTAAGCAACAACAGTTTTCTATAATCTAAATATAAATTGTGATCTAATAATTATTACATTAATAATATCGATAACATTATCAATGATAGATAAATAAAATCAGACCTTTATCAAATCATAAGTACTTGGTTTATTAAACTTGAACACGCAGTGTTGAACGCAATACGTGGTGATACTGTGAAAGTAGTATTATATAAAATGTCCGTGTCTGTGCGTCCCTTAAGCCCTGAGCTATCGGAGAAGGCTCGTTTGGAGTTAAACGAGGATCCAAAGCGGGTTGCTGAAGATTTGAAACACATCAAAGATTGGATTGATAAACAGCCTCACTTGAACGCCCGGAAAGGTGATTTGATTGATATGATTGTAATGCCATTATAGACTATACCTTGAACAGTTGACGGTTGGCAAAAACGTACAGGATAACTTTTAAAGTGGCGAAAGTTTCCGATAAAGTTTAAGGCTAGCTAGTTAGACAATTAACACGACGATGGCAGTGCGTGGCGCTGTCAAGGCTTGAGCGTAGCGCGGTATCACATATTGGTAATAGAGAGCCGAGTTACAGCTTTGCAGGTTGTCATAATGGCGCAGTGTGCGAGACCGATAAATAGAAAATAACGATAACGATAACGCAAGAGCTGCACCACAAAATAAGGAGACCCCAGAAAGTAAGCTTAATACATACCTCACTCGAGCAACGCAGACATAATATACCCTCTCACAGCATGGAATCTCGAACCTAAAACCATTTAAACCATTCCAAGCGCAGCTGTTGCAAGATTCAGTGACTGTGAGAGGTTTTCTTACTCGAGTGCGTTTGGTTGAAGCACTCTCCTTATTTTGTGGTGGCGTATTCAATGTGACGATTCTTTTATCATTATATTTATCTTCGTAGTAATTAACATGCCAAAGACACGAGCTCCGTCATGCCAACTCTTAGAGCATTAAACCAACTGTCAACTGTGTTACGTATGCATTTTGCCGGTAGTTTAGCACGAACCCAAAGTCAATAGTGTTGCAATTGTCAATATTTTGCGGTTATCGCAACCATCAAGCGGACCGTAGGTTTGTTTGCTGATTCAGTAGAATAAAAAAATGTGCTTATGCCTGGCATAAACCGTATTAGCATAGTACTTAATCAGATAAATATAAATAGGCTAGATCTGTGGTAATACCACACGGTGCTAATGTTATTGTTAGTCATTATAAATATCTGAAGCATTAACTAAAATACCTCTTTACAATTTTATCTAAGTTTTCGGTATGACTACCAACATTTAAATATTTATGACTATGATTCTAGATGATCAGTGGCTTCTGTCGTTCCTTCGGGGATGTAAGTTCAGTTTGGAGCGCACAAAGGAGAAGCTGGACCTATACTACACCATTCGCAGAACGGCACCTGATCTGTACAAGATTCACCACAAGGATCCCCGTTTTAATGAAATCCTTGATTTAGGGTATATTTTTTATATACTTGTACGCAGAAACGCTTACCCCTTATCTAACCCGCGTTGATAAGTCCTACAAAGGTGGAAGCATGATTCACCCGAAATTCGACCGAAGAACTGAGTAACTGTCAGAACACTACAATGGTGGTGCTAATTTTGTGGTTTTTTGACATACTTTGAAAGAATATAATCACCAGACCACCAAGGGTTTTCTACGTATTTAAGGGTTAACATGTCTTAGACAATTTTTATCATGAGAATACAGATTAGGAGATAAACCAGTGCTCATAGTATGTTGCTTTTGAAATTGGCAATTTTTTTGTAAAGTTTGAGGTTCTAATAGTTTTAAATGAATTACAACAAATTTTCAGAAGCTACTTGATGCTGCCAAACTCAAAGGACCCCACGGCCCCAGCTACTGTTCTTATCAGGGCTGGAGTTTATGACCCAGACAAGTACCATATCAAAGATGTACTTTCTGTTTCTAACGTTTTATTAAAAGTAAGTAAATTTAACATTGGAAATATGGCTATTCCATTTAGCTTCTGAAGAAAACTGTTACTTCTCGTGAAATTTGTGTATAAATTTCATAATCATCATCATCATCAGTCTAAACACGTCCACTGCTGGACATAAGCCTGTATAAATTTAAAAGCTGTAAACCTACGTACCCATCGATCTAGGGTGTAAATATCCGCCCAAAAACAGTTAACAATTATTATTATATATTATTACTAGCTGACCTGGCGGACTTCGTACCACTTTCACAGTTTCTATGACAACAAAATAAATAAATCGAACCTTAGATAAATGATTGGTCTCGTCGAGCACGTGGAACATTTTGTATTGGAAAATTAAATTGTAAAAATAAATGTTTGGACACCCTTATCACTTAGGGGTATAAAAAAAAATTACGACCTATAAAAAATAGAGTCAGACCTACCGAATTTACAGAGTTTGTAGATAGAAGAAGAAAGAAGAACATTATAATTTTTTATTTTTTGTATTTGTGATTTTTGTGTATTTTATGTTTTGCATGTGTATATTTTTGTAAAACGTATTGACTATGTGTGCAATAAAAAATTATATATTATTATTATTAAAACTAAAATTTGTAAAACGTCTACTACTATTAGTCTAAGGTTTCACTCATTCACAGTTGCACACTGAATCATACAAATTGGATCACAAAACTGACCTAATTCGGATTAACGGATTAATGCCACTTTTCGACCACAAAAACTTTAAGTTCTTATGAATTTAGGTTTTTTTTAATATTTTTAATATATTTATGAATTCTATTGTATTGTTTGCAGCTGGTTTTATTGGAGAATGATAATGCCATCGTGGCTGGTACCCAGAGCATCCTCGACCTGGATGGTGTAACGATGGCACACTTCTTACATATGACTCCTGTTACAATGAAGAAAATGGTTGTTTCTGGACAGGTTTGTATGTCTGTAAAATCTTGGTTAAAAGAAAAGTTCTGGCCCTAATAGTAAACCTTGTGTAACTCTTATCACTTATTGGTGCTGCGATTGCTTAGCATCTCAGCACCAGTTATATTTATTACAGTTCTTTGATAGAACTATAATAAATATAACTGATGGCGCAGGTGGTTAGCGCGCCCGGTTTGCAATTGCTAGAGTTAAGCAACTTTCGCAAAGGCCGGTCATCGGATGGGTGACCAAAAATTTGTCATCTCGAGCTCCTCCGTGCTTCGGAAGGCACGTAATGTTTGTCCCGGCTGCATTAGCAATCATTAATAACCACCAATCCGCAATAAGCCCACGCGGCGGTTTATGGCCCGTTCTCCCCATCCATCTATACTATAGGGAAGGCTCGTGTCCCCGCACAATATTATTGCCGTTAATACCATTATTTCAGGATGCATTACCGATTCGGATGAAAGGGACTCATTATCTGAACACACCGGCTGGCTTTGAGACAGTGTTTAACGCCATCAAGGGGATGTTAAACGAAAAAAATAGGAGTAGGGTACGTATCTTTAAGGGTTTGATGTTATTTTTGTATAGACCTTACAATATTTACGTAGAGATTTAAGCTGCGTTACCCACATAATGGTTGCTATAGTTTCTTATTCCTGTTTAACAGTTTTAACTGATTTAACTGTTATAACTGATTTAGGCGCATGAGATGCTTAATGACGAAATTTTTAAATGTTGTTATGCACGTTACACACTATAATTCAATTTAAAATGGCAAACTTCATGATCTCTAGTTGCCTCATCTCTTAAAAATACAATGAAAAGACGTTGGAAGTTTTTCACTATTTTATGAACTCTGGACACTTTATTTACCACTAATTTATTTAGGTTAATAAATATATTGACCTGCCTTCCTTCCCAATAAAGTATTGTAGCATGCTTACCCTTTGTATATTTAGTTATTAATGATAGTAATTTTTCTATTGCAGTTGTACGTTCATAATAAGAACTACGAAAATATGTACAAGTATATACCTAGAGAAATACTGCCTGCAGAATATGGTGGCAATGGAGGGACCGTAAAAGAAATCGTTGGTAAGGAATAAATTAATAAATATAGGTCTTTTATATTCCATGCAAATAAGTTTAATTTTTAAAGATTTGTGTTTTGAGAAGCCTTGAGATCTCCATGAGTTTATGTGTCTTCTTCAGAAGGTATTTGATGAAACTATGATGTCACTGATTTGCATAAAATTTGATAAAAACAGCAGTGTTTGCTATTAGAAATTTGTTTTCTTCTTAAAATTAAAATCTTATATGTATAGCTGTGATTATCATCCGCAATTTATTTTAAAACGAATGTTTACAGATTATTGGAAGAAGAAGGTGGAGGAGTACAGTGACTGGTTGGATGAAGACTTGAAGTATATTTCTGATGAGTCGAAGAGGCCCGGCAAACCGAAGACCGCGGAGGATATGTATGGCGCAGAAGGTTCATTCCGGCAGCTTGAGTTCGATTAAAGATCATGAAATATACCTAGAAATTGTATTTTTTACCGAGTCCTTAAGTCTTAAAAGCCTTTCGAGTCCTTTTGGTTACTTTTTAAGGAATGCCGCTAACATCTTCTCCTGTTAGTGTCGTAAGAGCCGATTGTAAAATGTGCAATTCACTTCCCAAGCAGCCCCACTATCTGTCGCTTTAAGTGAACTTGCTTATGTGCTGTTGACAGAGTGTGCCATACTGTCGCTGAAGCATACCGCGAAATATTACACCTTTAGACAAACCCCAGTGTATTGCTTTTTTGGACCTCTCCAAGGCGTTCGACCGGGTTAATTATGACTTATTATGGACAAAACTGCGCGACTCAGCTGTTCCAGCGGAATTAATTACCATGTTAAAGTATTGGTACGGTCATCAAATTTACCGAGTCAGATGGTCTGACGTGTTGTCCGATGAATATGTGTTGGAATGCGGAGTGAGACATAAGGGGCTATCCTCTCCACTGTTGTTCAGTCTTTATGTAAACGGGCTCATTGGTGCACTCAGTGACACCAGAATAGGCTGCTCTGTTGATGGACAAATGATTAATAATATAAGTTATGCGGATGATATGGTGTTGATGAGGCCATCAGTGAGTGCGTTGCGTAGACTCGTCGCTGTTTGTGAATCGTATGCTTCTGCGCATGGACTCGTCTATAACACTAAAAAGAGTAAGTTGGTGGTTTTTCGTGTAAATAATAAAAACCTTTTGGTTGTACCCTCCGTCAAACTCTTTGGTGTGCCATTAAATACAAATATTGTTATATGTTTAATAAAGTTTAATAAAGAACACATTGTTAAATAAGATCTCACAGACAATTGTGATATCGAAACAGAGCGAAGAGCATTGGCGGTTCGATGCAATATGCTTGCCCGTAGGTTTGCTAGGTGTACAAGAGAAGTTAAAATTACGCTTTTTAAGGCTTACTGTCAAACCTTCTACACCTGCAGCTTGTGGTGCGACTATACGCAGAAGACCTACAATGCACTTCGAATGCAGTATAATAATGCCTTCAAGATACTGATGGGCCTTCCCAGATTCTGCAGCGCCTCAAGCATGTTGCTGAAGCAGGTGTTGATAGTTTTCACAGCATCATAAGGAAGCGAATAGCGTCAATTGTGTGCAGATTACGGGATAGCTTAAATGGCATCCTGAAGTTGATTAATGATAAGCTTGACTGCCCCATCCGTAAGCATTGGACTCGAATGCATATGGCCGGGTCAGTCAAATTCCAAATTTAAGTTTTTTTTTTGTTAAATTTTATTTCAATTAATTTCAAAGATAAATTCTTTATTAACATAATATTAAGAAACTTACTAACACCTCTGTATGGATTTTATAATCTGAAATAAATGTTTTTATTATTATTATTTTATTATTATGTTCTTGTAATAGGTAGTGGTATTCGATCTTGATCCAAGTGGCATATGAAGGGGAATACAGGGGGCTCTAGTGGGTATGGCCCATGTAAGAGCGTTTGCGAGAAACCCCTATTAAATAATACATACGAGTACTTGCAATTTAAAAACGAATTTGATAACTACATTCCAGGAACACGACCCAGAAGATGCAATACTTCTTCATTAGGCCGGTTGCTCCTGGAAATTTAAAATAAAAGTTTTACAAGTATAAATTATTTCGCTTTCATATAAATCAATTGACGGCGCGACGCTTCAGAGAAGCGCGTGTTGAGGCGTGTTCGATCAGAAGATCGCTGGGGCTGGGTCAGTGATTGAGGAAGTGTGTAGCGCACGTAGCACATTTGTTTTTTTATGTAACTAACGTTTATAAGTATAATTTATATGCCTAAATTGAATAAAGATTTTTTCATTTCATTTCATTTAATTTCAGCAATGGAGCTTGTTATGACTGCTAGAAACGCAAATTGTCTGTTTTTTCTTTTTTTTTGTATTTAACTTACGGATGAGCACATTGTCTTCATATCACCTGACATTAAGTGATGATAAGACCAATGGTAGAAGCGCACTTCACCTTAGATCTTCAATTACTGAGGCACTGGCTATCTTATCTCTAGCTGCCGGAACACAACAATGCTATAAACATTGATGTTATGGCGACATAATTAGTTAAAATGGTGGTAGGTAGCCTGTTTTCGGAGATATGGATTTCCCTCGTTTGCACTATGTACTGCTATCATTACAATCAAACCTCGACAAACCTTGCGGAGAAACAAGATTATTAAGTAACCTCGTTTATATGAAAATGGTACTGCGATGGTGCGATTTGTTTGCCCCAAGTGTATGTTGAGATTGGATGGCATGAAAGGTATTCGCTACAATAGAAAATAATTGGCCTCCACCTATTTGTAGAGTTCAATTCAATCTTACACTTTCCACATTAATCTCTTGCGCTCGGTCTGGGCTTATTGGCTCTATTGCATGATTATGTTTTCGCGTTTATACTAATAAAGTTTATGAACTAAGGATAAGTACGTGTCTATATCTTAAAATATCTATGTAACTATTTTGGTAAGGTTATGGCGGAATAACAGATATACAAGTTTCTTTATGAATAACAGAGACTGCGGGCCCGCCGCGACCACTGAGTTGTGTCAATGTTTAAGACAAACAATCAATTTATATTTATTTTTAATAGTCAACTCAAAGACATAGAAGGATGTTTTTCTAGTTTCAGTCCGATTGGGATAAATGAAGTGAAATTCCAATGGAGACAATTATTTATCTTGGCCACTAGAAATGTAACGAGTTGAACGTTTAGAAATCATACAAAAAACATTATGCAATTGCATTATGGAAATTGTAGGGAAAATATTTGAGATATAAGATGATCGAGGGAGCTAACACAAAAATATAACGGGATCTGACAACCATAAAAAAAACAATGTTTTTTTGCCGGTTTACCTTCTACATGGCTGTGGTCAGTTCATAGTGGTCAGCTTGTTTGTTCAAAATCAAAAAAAAATCAAAATCAAAATATATTTTATTATTAACTACAAGTAGGTTTTTACAAATGTGTGGGTCTCTTCTGTTAAGTTTGAAAAAACCTGTTTTAGAAGAGACCCCTTAGTTTGAGTTTGTTAGTTGGAGACTGACGGGTTTTCAGTTCCTTTATGCTTTATGCCGGGAAAATATTTCCTGCTTTCCCGTAGTTACTTTCGATCTTTTTACACAAACGGTATGATATAATCATCTTTCCAATTAAGCCATTGCGTTAATAGTGCTGATTATAAGGCAATGTGCGAAGATAAGTACTAAACAAGTCCGTAATACCAGTTTTCAACCACTTTTTGTTGGGACAAGTCATGATATCTCTTCATGGGCTAAATGTCAAAACATGATCAAGTCTACTTTGAAACAAAGCGTAATAGATATGGACTATCATGATAACGAACAAATATCGATATGAGCGTGGCATCGTTAAACACGAATGAATTTCTAACGAATGCTGACGTACAAATAGATATTTTGTCAGTAATTTGTATTTGGAAAAAAAAAGTGTTGAAATTGTATTTGTAAATTGTCTTTGTTGAAGTGTAGACATTATGCTAGTCCGTGAGCTATCGCCTGAGTTGGCTGAGAAAGCTCGTGTAGAGTTAAATGAAGACCCCAGTCGGTTGAAAGATGATCTTGAATATATTAAGAAATGGCTAGCCAAACAGCCTCACATTCATGCCAGAACAGGTAAGAAAGAACAACTTTTTAAGTAAGCTTATTCGAGCTTCGGAATGCCCGTCATGCTGATGGTCCCAGTTACAACCGTTGGGTGGCACTCGTTGTAACTAACCCACTTATATTGGGCCTGATCTCCATCCCATTGACCATGAAGCCTAACATACTACTAAATTTTACAGGCTGATGATTATAATCTTCTTCTTCTTTTTGTGTCAGTCAATAAGTCATGATGATGATATGATGTTCATGATACATTTCAGATGATCAATGGTTAGCGGCATTTCTCCGTGGATGCAAGTTTAGTTTGGAACGGGTTAAAGACAAATTGGACTTCCATTACACAGTACGCAACACAGCCAAGGACCTTTTCCGAATAACATATAAAGACGCATTATTCACCGAAATTATTGATTTGGGGTAAGTTGATAGGAACGCAACGTTAAAATTTATATGTTTACGTTTTAAAATGTGGATCACATTTAAAGAAAAACAAATACTCCGTAGGAGATGGTATGCGTATCTAATATCGATCTAGTAATTTGGCCAAAGGAATAAAGAGTTTTCTTATAAATTTCTTCAAGTTAATGGTCAATAGATTCTGCATGTTTGCCGAAAATACCTGTTATGTGTTACATTACACCAGATTACTGAAACACCCGGTGATCTTAAAAAAATATATTAAAAAACGCAATGGCTTTAAACGCTTTTGAAAGATTTACAATATCCTTATTTATTTAGCTTTTAGAAAAAATCTCGAACGGTATTATATGATCGAGTTTTCAGTTAATAAACAATGGTGACTACTATCACGTTTTGTGATATATTCTGAGAGTTATTATTACTGGTTCAAGAAGGGTGTAACCTTTAATGTTACGGAAAATGTTTAATAATTAAAAAAAAGACCGAGATTATAAACGCAAACTAATTATTACCGTTTAGAAATAAACTAATTCGATATTCGATAAACCGATTGTTTACTATGGTTTTATTCTGTAGATGTGTCTTAATATTGCCAAAACTGTCGGGACCTTCGGATCCGAGAGTGGCCATTGTTCGGCCTGGCAGATATGACCCCAGCAAATATACAGTGTCCGACATCATCTCTGCTTCCAACATTTTACAAAAGGTAATAATTTTTTGACATTTGAGCAAACTTTGACCGGGAACTAACTAAGCTAAACTGCAGTTAGGTTACCACCAAAGTCCAGAATCAAATATTTTAAAGTGCCAGTACAAAAAAATAAATTCAGAACCAATGACTTTTTTCAAGAGCATAAGATGTTTGGGAATTATTGTCACACATCAGAAGTAGACAACTTACTATTATTATTACTATTAGGATGTATTTTTCAAATTCTTTGCTTTGAACAATATTGCAGTCCCACAGTATTCGAACGATCTTTATTTCATAATTCTGTTATTTGTTTTCAGATTATAATGATGGAGGATGATAATTGTATAATAGCTGGCATCAGAGCAGTTCTTGACTTGGAAGGCGTCACATTAGGCCATTTTGTGCAGATGACTCCAATACAAATGAAGAAACTAGTGATATCGTTACAGGTACATAAGAATTATAATTGTTATTGTCAATTGGAACCGAGAAGGAGCTCGTTAGCAAAGCGGTTAGAGTTTGTGACCCTAGATCCTAGAGTGAACAGATTAAAAATGTACTATGTGCTGCGGAAGACTCGTTTGACATTAGGTTTTGTAATAACAAAACCAAATATCAAACGGGTCTTCCGCTATCATGCGCATCTCCGAACCGAACCGAAGTGCCGTCAGAACGTCATTGGAGTATAATGGTGAATTGAAATTTCTCTGAGCAACTCTTATCATCTGCATAGTGGCAAAAAAGGCTCGTTCTAATACGCCTATGTATCGCAAATATGGTATGATGTAGTTTAAAAACTTTCGTTAAGAAAACAGAAAAGTCTGGTCTAATCTATTAATATTATACTTAATATTTTTAATAGTGAATACATTGGACTTTGCATTTGTACAAATAATAAAAAAGTAGGAAGATTCGTAGAAATGTAGTTGAGTCATTTCACATTCCAACCGGCCGGCAAAAAGATAAGACAGGTATTTCCATACTATATATATGTAAGTCCTACATACTGACTGATTATCAAATCCGGTCACCGGTCAATGCTTAATAATCTTTTAATTCGTCAAAATTTATTTACATTTTTCTTAAGTAATATTTCAGTCATATCGTGTAATTAGAAATACTTTTTTATTTTTTTATTCCATATTCCTGTAGTCTTAGATCAACTAAACTATAGAGAAAAACTCTCATTTTTTTACATTAATAGTTTCGTAGATATAAATAAACCTTGCTCTTAAATTATTTTTACAAAATTTTTTAATGAAGTTGCAATGTTAATTTGTTTTCAAATTACGAGTAACTATGAGCTGAGACTTGTTATTAATCAATAACCATCTGGTCCAATCGCAAGGAATTAACGTCCAGCAAATAAACATTTCGTTAAAAAGAATTTATTATTAATCAGAAATAGAAACACATAGTTTGAATCTAAGAAATATAGAAGAAGTCAATATATTTTATTTTCACCGCATGCGCGCAACATGATTCTATCACATGATTAACAACATTGTTAGATAATGAAAGGGCTTTTAGATTATTTTTATTACCAGCGATTATTTAGATAAATGTAAATTTTATCCTAGCTAATTTTAATTGAGGTGTAAGTGTTAATAAAAGTTCCACGGGCTGGATTCGAACCCGCATTCTAAGAATTTAGGCCAGGAGCTCTACCAATCAGGCTATCCAATCTGTGCAAATTTATTTATTTATTTAGTTAGGTAAGATTTATAGCATTTTAACTTTAATTAGAAAATGAATTACGAATTATCAAAGTTATGATATATTATTTACTTTGTAATTCAAAGTAAGCCGTCAACGACTGATAAACGTAATAAAGTGCGACTTTTATTTTGCATACTGACTGAAAATTTTTGACCAATACTAAAACACAATATAATTGTACTCACGTCTATGTTCATTAAAAAAAATTATTGATTTTATTTACTTCTTAGTTTATTTTTTTCAATGTTTCAACAACCGAAAGACTAAAATTTACTTACTTATTATTACATAAGAAAAAAATACCTATATATAAAGAGGATTGAAATCTATTCAGTCCTTAATTGTTAAACTGTTTGAATGATTTGCATTTACTAATATGTAACATGTTGTACAATGTCGTTGCGTATTGGTTTCAGGATGTCAATCCATTTCGAATGAAAGGAACACACTATATCAACGTGCCACCTGGGTTCGAGATGTTTCTGAACGCCATCAAAAGTCTGTTAAACGAGAAAAGTCGAAGTCGCGTAAGTATATTGTTTCTATCACTTGCTATATCGCCGTATCATCATCATCATCATCATCATCACCATCACCATCATCACCATCACCATCATCATCATCATCATCATCATCATCATCATCATCATCATCATCATCATCATCATCATCATCATCGTCATCATCAGCCTATACATGTCCTCTGCTGGACATAGGCTTCTCCAAGTGCACGCCACTGAGCACGATTTGCGTATCGCATGATCATGTATTCGTGTACATTCTGGAAATTAAGACTACTGGAAAGACCGGCTCACGCTTATAAGAAACTAGCTTTTGCTGGCAGCTTTGTTTGTAGGTAACACGACTTGTAATTAAACAGGTTATTAAAGGTTAGTAGCTGTAGGGATAATCCTGAAACACTTTATGATTTCTAACCAGGCGAAATACCTTTATATAAATTTAAGGAATATCAGATTTCTATACAAACTTTCCGTCCTTATTTTACCCCTCTAGAGGGGATTTTTCGAAAAATGTTAAAACACGTCATTCTTATTTTTATTGAAAAATCTTTAGATCGATTAAATCATTATTTTTTTTAGTTAATTATTACTTTATTTTTCTTTTCTTTATTACTTTAAATATAACGATTTCTCCATAAAAACCTTCCCGTTTTTACTCTTTTAAAGGAAAAACAAAATTCCTGAGATACGTCATTCTTTATTTCTTTTCAAAAAGCCAAATACTTACCAATTTTCATGTTTTTTACTTCAAAACTGACGGACTTCATACAAACTTACACCCCCTCTTTGACCCTCTTCGGGTATGATTGGCCTTATCATCACTTAACATCAAGTGATATCAAGGCACTGTGCTTACCCGTTAACATATAAAAAAAAAAATTTCCGTAAAATCCTTTCTCAGTGGCAGGTTACGTCACTCAATATACCTACTGTTCAAATTTCATCGAATTAGCTTTAGCGGTTTCGGCTCGGCGATGACGAATCTGTCAATCAAGTTACAAGTCATTATATGTACTAGTGGTCGCCCAGTGGTCGAAATTCGGCCGTAATTTTATTAAGGCTGCACGGATTGTATAAAAAGATAGAATGTGAGTTTGGATTGGCATTGACAGATGTCGGCCGCATTAAAGACAAACAATACGTGTGTGTCAAATACATGGTAGTGTGTGTAATGTTGTTTTTGTTGATTTATTGTATTTTTTATGCATAATTAAAAAAAATAACATCCGGATAACCTTCTCTATATAAACTATAAGTGAAACTAATAACGTTAAAGATTTGTTTTTTTGTAATTACACTACGCGTCTCAAAGTCGGAAAATAATCGTATTTATAACTATTTTAATTAACTATAAAACGAAAAAAGTGAATCAATATTTTTGATACGTTATTTTGCTTTAGCATTACCATACATTATTAAGTTTTAGTTTGTTCATTTGTTATTATTTTAAGACTAAGATTTTTTTACACAGAATGAGGACCTGACTATTATGTTATATTTCCCTTCGGGGAATTCAAGACAAACGGTATATTCAACGGTATATAGAAGGAATGTATTCACATAATACGTTGATAAGCGCAGTGGTTAACGCGCCCAGTCTTCGATTGCTAAGGTTGAGCAATTTTCTTAAAGGCCGGTCAACGAATGGGTGACCAAAGATTTATCATCTCGAGCTCCTCCGTGCTTTGGAAGGCACGTAAAGCCGTTGATCCCGGCTGCATTAGTAGTCGTTAACAACCGCCAACCCGCACTGGGCCCGCGTGGTGGCTTATGGCCCGTTCTCCCTATCCATCTATAGCAGGGGTTCCCAACCTTTTTTTGTCTACTGCCCACTTTAAGAATAAATTATTTTTTAACGCCCTCCTTTTTAAACATACTTAAAAACCGCTAAGTACTTATAACTGATTATTGAAACGCAACTTTATAGTATTCGGACAGAGTATCTTTTATTGAAAATAAATCAAACATAATCAATTCTTATATAAAAACTAATGTGAAGGTTGAATCTGATGCTGTTCAATAAGTTTGTTGATATCAGGTTCCAATTTACTCAAAAACAGCCGCAAGTCGCCACGTTCGGTAACACGCAAACGATTTCTCTTTTTAGTAAGCAGCGTTGCCACAGCACTAAATCCACGTTCACACAAATATGAAGATGGGAATGCTATCAAGAATCGTTGAACAATTAACCACAATCCAGGGTACAATTGCGGGATCGGTTTTTGTAGCCAAAATTCTTGATATCCATTTTTGAACTTGATTTTTATTTCTTCGTTTGTTGTCAATTCTATAAGTTCTTCTTCCAGCTGAGGTGACATTGCTGTGTTGACATTTGAAAACGGATCCAACACCCAGTCTGGTATTTCCAAGTTTAAAATGTCCTGGTATCGTTCGGTGAAGTCAATGTGGAGGTTTTCCAAATGTTGGCAGTAGGCAAACAAGTCGTCGTTACTGCAGGATACTGATAAATTCGGAAAATTGTGAAACTCACGTCTGCCCATATTCTTTTTGTGCAGAAGCAGTTTGGCTGCGAAAGCAGCAACGACATTTTTTGTTTTAATTAAATTTAGTTCATCGCCTTGCAGTTGGAGGTTCATGTCGTTGAACAATTTATACAGGTCTGTCATGTAAGCTATATCATTCTTTGATGTTATGAGCTTGTTGCGCAGTTCTGTATCCTTAGTTTCCAAGAACTCTATCACAGAGTCAAACAGGTTGTAAAATCGAATCAGACAATTGCCTCTTGACAGCCAACGAACTTCAGTATGAAGCAACAAACGGTTGAAATCTTCGTCATTAGTAACACAAAGCTGATGAAATAATCTATCATTCAAAGAGCTGCTACGGATTTTATTGACTGCTTTGATGACATATTGCAGTGATTGAAATAGTCGTTCCCTTAAGTTTCTAGCAACCAAATGTTGTCTATGAATAACGCAATTATAGCAAGGACATCTGGAATTTTATTCTTTATGTACGCTATGAAGCCTTTATGGCGCCCTGTCATAGCCGGAGCGCCATCCGTAGCAACTGATATAATATTTTTCAAAGGAATCTCTTTCTCTTCACAAAACTTTTCCAATGTATTGAATATGGTTTCGCCTGTTGTATCTGTCTCCAAATTTCTGGCAAACAATAGTTCTTCACGTATTTTCTCATCTTTAATAAACCTCACGTAAGATAGCAACAACGCTTCATTAGTTGGTAAAGTGGACTCATCGAGCTGAATTGAGAATTGACTAGTCCTCAGATGATTGCACAATGATTCTTCAATGTTTTCAGCCATTTCATCAATTCGTCTTTGCACAGAATTATTACTCAAAGGAATTTTTCGGATAATATTTGCGGCCGGTTTATGAAGCACAGTAGTTATTACTTCCTTTATTGCTGGCAAAATTAACTCTTCTCCGATGTTGTGTGGTTTGCCTTTTTGAGCAATTAACAAAGAGATATTGTACGAAGCTCGAAGTCCGTCGTCATCTTGCTTAGCAGCCGCCGAAAATAGTTTTGATACACTTGGCTGAGTATTATGCTTTTTCTCTAGGTCTTGAAAATATGCTACATTCTTGTCTTTCTTATCTGGATGCATTTTATTCAAATGATCTTGCAGTCTTGAAGGCTTCATTGCTTCGTTCGAAAATGTTTTTAGACATAGAAGACACAAAGGCGACGACGGGTTTGTGGGATTTTCAATAAATCCGAATTTAATATATTCCGCAGAGTATTGCCGTCTCTTCTTTTTTACTTCCGACATTGTTTTGTTTTGAGAAATACGTAAGTGTTGAAATCAAGTACTGCTTATCTATTAAGCGCGAAACCACAAATGAAAATAAAATAAATTTACGTCGTTTATATAGGATTGCATAAGCAGCACGCACCAACAGGAATAAGACAAACGTGCATAAACTCGTTTATCTCATTCGACGCCCAATCGTACTCGACAAGCAAGAACAAGTATTATAAGAACCAGCCGATTGATACAGGAATGTACAAATCGGATTATTTAACAAAAACTTGTTAAAACATGATTGCCCGCGGTCTATTATATCGAACCGAGTTTGAGCTATATCTTAATTAATATTAGTTGATGTTCACAAGATGTAGTCGAGAGTCGAGAGCTCAGTCGGTGTCTAAGAGTCTTCCTAGCTATGTAGATGAAATTATAAATCGACCCCAAAGCCCTACACAACGCCCCCTTTTTTTTCTGGGTCTCTTACCGCCCCCCTTTAGGCCTGCAGCGCCCACAAGGGGGCGTTATCGCCCACGTTGGGAAAGACTGATCTATAGGGAAGGCTCGTGCCCCAGCAGTGGGGACGTATATGAGCTGGTGATGAAGTAGCTATTTATTTATTATTGATTTTTGAATTATTAATGTGCCGGGAAACAAAGCGTTGTTTGTTGATAAAACAAAATAGTACAGTGGAAAATTGTATCTCTTTATCTTTAGAAATATTGTCATGCCAAGATAACACTGGTTATCAATATTTATGTAATGCGACGATTGGACAAAGTATGGGGCTCATTTGCTATACTTGTGTCGCTCCGTATCCTGTTAAGTCCAGGATGATATATCTCACTCCGTTAAATCATTTATTTGGTTTACAGAATATTTACAAAGTAAATTAAACTACTTTTACTTTATCCCAATCCGTATGTTTTAATGTACTTCCGTTTTGATTTCCTCAGCTTATACTCTGTGCGTATATGCTTCATTTCAAATACAAACCGCAGAAATACCTCTGGTATTTGAACTGCAGCAAAAGTTTAAGGAACGGTGCTTCCTAAGATTCTAAAATTGGTCTTAGGTTATATTTACCTGAAAAATTTTTGACAGGGACACTCACGATCGCTTCACTCCACAATATTCCACGCCAAAATTCCAAAATAAGCCAATAACTTTCCGTGTGTGTGGAATCTTACATGGATTGAATGGAGCAACAAAAAGTTGCGGATTTCCAAACAATTCAAAATCCATCGTTCCATCGCTCCAAACTTCTAATCCAACACGCTCGTCTATGGCTAATCCGTACGTGGAGTGCTATCACTCCACATCATTTACGCCGTGCGCGTTCGTCTGTGGCCGGAAGGATTTCCTCTGAGAATATACAATACATATTTCGCCTACAGCAGCGGTATTCTCGGGTCGTTGCGAGTTAGGGACTTTCAAGAAACGAGCCTTCTCTTTCCACAAAGGATTACAACGCATCTGCTTTACCTCTGGTGTTGTGAGTCATCAGGGGCTTCTTCATCATCAGCTCCTTTTTATGTCCCCTCTGTTGGGACACGAACCTTCCCTGTGGATGGATAGGGAGAGCGGGCAATAAACCACCACGCAGACCCAGTGCGGATTGGTGGTTATTAACGACTGCTAATGCAGCTGGGACCAACGGCTTTACGTACCTTCCGGAGCACGGAGGAGCTCGAGATGATAAATTTTTGGTCACCCATACGATGACCAGACTTTGCGAAAGCTGCACTCGCAGACCGGGCGCGTTAAGCACTGCGCCATCGAGCTCCTCCTCATCAAAAGCTTAGTGTGAGTTCAATGTAACATTTGATCATACAGAATTTGTAGTGCATTTAAACTCCCCTCATTTGTCACCAGGAAGCGCTGTTCCAATACCATACAAATTCTCGTTTTCGTTAGCGTGATCGAATATAAAAAAGAACTCTCACCCAGGTGACCCGCCTGTTCGTATGCCAACTTCTACAACAAAACCAAGAATTCTTTTTACTCAGTCGGCATGGAGTTCGAGAACCAAACAACCAACGAATACACTTATTTTGCAAATAAAATTGATTATATGCTTTTACTTTTTTGCAGTTATTTGTACATAACAGAAACTACAAGGACATGTACAAATACATACCTCAAGAAATTTTGCCCAAAGAGTACGGTGGCTCAGGAGGAACGATCAAAGGAATATCGGGTATGTTGATCCTCTTTTACTTTATAGAGCACGTTGGCGCAGTGGCTTGCACGTTCAAGTTGCGATCGTGCAAATAATGTCGGATCACCGGACAGGTGGCCTAAATTAAATGTCTTAAGCTTAACGTGTCTTGTAAACGAGCTTTGGAAGGCTCGTCAAGTCGTTGACCCAGTCGTTGTTGTATGATAGCAATCGGTTAAGCCCACCAACCCTCATTGGACTAGCGTTGTGGGTCTATAGCTCGGTGGTAAGGTTGGGGAACCCCCTATGTGGGTTAGCTAAGTCTAGACGTTTACAAGCTAATGATGAATATTAATTTGTAAATTAACTATGCATAATTATGAAATAAGTATTTTAAATTGTTTATTAAAAACATTAGTCGCAATACTGGAATACTACCTTATTAGACCTAACTAAACAAGGACAAATTAACAACCAATGTATTTCATAGGAAATTATCAAATTAAGCGTTGGTAATTAAACGGAATGTTCTGGTTGAGTGCAAGAATCGTAGCTTATTTATTTATTGAAAATTTTGCAACTTATATTAGGTACATGGTGAGCTTAGTGCTTGAGGCATTCAATAATCAAGAGTTTGTGTGTTTTAAGGAGTTTAAAACACACAAACTCGGAGTGTGACCAAAAAATTAATATCTCGAGGTCCTCCGTGCTTGGTCCCGGCTGCATTAACAGTCGTTAACATCCACCAATCCGCACTGAGCCCGCGTGGTAGTTTATGGCGCGTTCTTCCTATCCATCCATAGGGAAGGCTCGTGCCCCAGCAGTGGGAACATAAAAGGAGCTGATGATAAGAAATTTAATCGCTATAGCTCCGTTAGGTTACTAAAGTGAGTCCATACCTACACAAGCATATTATTTTTTTAGGTGGGTTAACTGTTAATACTGTTCAATCAATGTGTTTAGAGCGTATTCATTAAAATCAGTGCATTCTGCCTGTTATGTCATACGGAGCCGAGACTTGGACACTCAGGCCGCGACGACTGGTCCACAAACTTAAAGTCACTCAGCGAGCTATGGAGAGAGCTATGCTAGGTGTTCCTGTGAAGCATCGAATCCGGAATGAAGTCTTTCGCCATAGAACCAGAATAACCGACATAACTCGAAGGATTAGCAAGCTGAAGTGGCAGTGAGCTGGTCATATTAGTCGCAGAAACGATAACCGTTGGGATAGACGTGTTCTAGAGGGGAGACCGCGAGTCGGCAAACGTAGTGTAGGATGCCCTCCGGCGCGGTGAAGTAACGAGGTACGCAAGGTAGCGATTGGATGAGCATAGCCGAAGATCCAGCAGTTTACTGATGTAGGCTGATTATGATGAATGATAATCTTTAACATAAACAAATTTATTGTAATTAAAATTATGTCTAACTTTAACCGATTCTTAAAATATATTGACCGGTAGTCATTAAAAAGTTATTCTATTGCAGATTACTGGAAAAAAAGGGTGGAGTCATATTCCGATTGGCTGGATGAAGATCTGCAGTACGGCACGGATGAGTCCAAGAGACCCGGCAAACCAAAAACTGCCGCGGAAATGTTCGGCATGGAAGGGTCCTTCAGACAACTGCAAGTTGATTGATACAACCGGACGTTTAGCTATATATGCACGCAAATATACAATACTACGTGACTGGCGTTATTATTTATACTAGTGGTTGCCCATTGGTCGGAATTCACAAAATATGTAATGTTTATTTTCATTATTTTCCTTTCATCATTGTGGCCAATCATTTGTCCAGCTTTGGACGTAGGCCTCCTCTCCTCCACTCCACTTTCGGCGGTCTTGCGCCCTCTCCATCCAATCACGGCCTCCATATCTTCGGATATCATCAACCCATCTTTTGGGAGGTCTTCCTCTTCCTCGGGTATTTGCTTTGGGTCTCCATTCCAAGGTTTTCCGGGCCCAAGAGCTACCATCCATTTCCTTTAGTTACCGGTAAATACTGGGGTATAATTTAATTTAAAAATTAACTATATAATATTGACCATAAAATATTGCTTTTTTTATCACTTTTACCGAAGAGAGTAGCGAACGAACTAATATGGTTTCTTTTATTATTATTAACAGTTTTAGGCCGCGTATAATCTTATAATACCTGCTCTGTGTATAGAAAAGCAGAGCCTCTTGGCACATGCATTATGATATTTAACAGGAGACTCGAGATCCATTTTATCCGTCAAAATCGATATTTTTAATATCGCGTAACGCAGTAGACATCAGATAAAGTTATCAAAATGTCGGAACCTGTGGTCACAGCAAATGGTGGTTTTCAATTATGATAATATCAATTCGTCTTTTCTACCGCATTAGATTAATGTTTTCATAGGTAATATTAACCAAACAGTTACTGATAAACGTTGAGCATGTTTTTTACACGTATTTTACATAATAAATTAGCTTTTGCTTATTGGTGCTATTTGCAAAAGATGTCCCACTACCACCACTACTAAAGAGTTCCCATTACCACCACGATAATTTACAAAAAAAAGTTATTTTAAAGGTGGTAATAATAAATATGTACTACAATGGAGGTCTGGAAACGACGACGACGGACGCTAAAATAATAATAATAAAAATGTTTTTTATTTATTAAATGGAAGAAATACAATCGTCAGACCAGAGATATATCAACATAATATCAACCACTGAGAAACACTGATAGAATGAGATGTCAGAACATTACAATACAATTTGTCAACAAAGCCAACGAGGTCCGCATCAATCACTACATTGTAGTAGGTATACGTCGCCCGACCAGTGGGTCGGGCGACGCTGCATGTGCGGAAGAGTGCGCGGCCGGTGTATAGGGATGTTGAAATCAACAACAAATAATTCCAGAACATTAAACAAATAACGCCTCGGTGCCCGTGTGGTATAGCGCTCGACGCGATAGTCAAAAGACACAATATGTCACATATATTAATAATAAGTCATGTTCATAATATCGATTTTAAGTTTACAAAATGGCGCGCTTCCCCGACTTCCTGTTACACTGTTACACATACTTCCGTCCCATTTCACGAAATCACTCCCACAAATTGCTTTTAGAAAGCGAGCGGAAAGATGTTACTTATCAAAAATAGTTTTAGCAGTTGCTAATAACTTATAACTAATAACAATATATAATTATAATAACTTATTAGCGACTGCTAAAACTATTTTTGATAAGTAACATCTTTCCGCTCGCTTTCTAAAAGCAATTTGTGGGAGTGATTTCGTGAAATGGGACGGAAGTATGTGTAACAGTGTAACAGGAAGTCGGGGAAGCGCGCCATTTTGTAAACTTAAAATCGATATTATGAACATTAATAACCCTCCTTCTGACGCAGTCGGGTAAAAAGTTTCTCTATCGACCAACCAGTCAACTACCCAAGCAAGGCTAAACTACCCCGCTGCCGTACGCGCTGCGCGATGGTTGTTTGGTTTAACCCCATGAGAGGTCGTTGTTGTGACTGTTAGAAGGGACGCTGATAGGTTATTCGGCCCTCGCCATCATAAGAGATGATGACCAGTCCAAGGTACGGTGGTACAGACATTGTTGTGTGCGAGGCTAATCATTATTTTGATTTGGTGTGGTCGGTTATGGCTTAATCGCACTATTTACTTAATATTGTTAATGTAGTACTATAGGCACAAGATGAATATAGTAGATATACCGTCCCACTGCTCATATCATAAACGTTCGATGACATTGCGTTAAGGCTAATCAGTGGCGCTCTTATAGATTAAATGTCGATTACAGTACTACCATATTAAACACAGACAAATCAATAAATACAGAACCTGTAAAACATTAGTATTAGGCTTACAACTTAAGAGTTAAAAAAATAAAAAATAAAAAAACTTTTTAAAAACAAGCTTTTATTACTTGTTAATAAAAAAAGAACTAAAAAGTTAAAAATAATTTAGACGTGATAACAAGATTTTTTTTAATAAATGAAAGCGTGTTACATTGTGATTACAAAAGAAAAATAATTAAGGTGTAATATACTAAATATGTTCTTTAATGTTCCATCAAAATGTAACACGCTATTATTTATAAAAAAAAAATTCTTATTGTTAGGTTTAAATTATTTTTAACTTTTTAGTTCTTTTTTTTATCAACAAGTAATAAAAACTTGTCTTTAAAAAAATATTTTTATCTTTTTAGTATTTTTGTAGGGAGATAAGGGCTTCAGTACAACAGAGTTCGCCCTAGTACCCTGAAGCGCAACGTTAACTAAATGACATATCTAGCAACAAAGTAATCATACGAGCCCACACTCGATGGGTTTGTGTCGTTTAACCACGTTTAACTACCAAGTTCCTATAGTCATCTTTCAACTCCATCATCAGACCCTTGTTACCATCTAGCACCAAAGTACTCGTCAAGACGAATCAAACCAGCCCAAACTCGATAGGGTTTTGTTGTAAAAAAAATATTTTTGATAATCCTAATAAATAATTTAGCGTATACACTAAGCGCTCCAAAAGATCAAATATGTGCCGACTGACTTCGCCGGCAGAGCGCGGCGCCGCCGATAGATCATGCCGAAAGGTCACTTTAGCTTTGCACACCGCACGCACCCCGCGAGGCCACGCCTTCATCCCCGCCTCGCGGCGCGTGCCCCGGCGCGTACCCCGCCGCGGACAGTCTGCGCCGTATTTTTTTATTTGTTTATGTTTATTTATTTATTTATTTTTATTTAAACTTTTGCAACACAGCTATTACATGGCGGACTTAACGCCTGAGGCATTCTCTACCAGTCAACCATAGGGTGGTGCAGAGATAACATTGGAAGGTGCAATTTTTTTTTATTTTTTTAAAGCAAACTGTCTAATCATTTGGCCACCAACCAGCCTTTTGGTGAGCGGGATGTGGCCTAAGGTGATACATGCTTAGACAGGAAATGCCTATTCACTCTTGCTTTGAAGATACCTAGGTCGTAGTGAACAGGGAACACGTGACCAGGTAGCGCATTCCACTCTTTGGCGGTTCGCAAAAGAAAAGAGTTAGCAAACCGCTTGGTACGGACAGGTGGTATGTCTACAACGTACGGATGGTAGGCTAACCTGCGTCTAGTACCCCGATGGTGGAAGGGGGCTGGGGGAACGAGATCGTGTAGTTCACTCGCACACTCTCCAAAATGTATTCTATAAAACACCGATAGACCAGCAACTCTGCGACGGTGACTGAGGCTCTGAAGTTCAGCTGTAGCTAATGTTGAGTCACCTATGAGTCTCCTGGCCCGGTTTTCAATCGCGTCCAAAGTTGCCAGCTGATACTTAGCAGAACCATCCCAAAGGTGACTGCAGTACTCCATGCATGGACGAATCTGTATTTGTATAATAAATGAATTAAGTTTATGAATTAAGTTTACTCAGGCATAAACTACCATAGGATTAAATATGTCTCTCGTGTTAACTAACACGCTGTATACCACATTATTATTACATCTTGAAATGTGTCTTGTAATTAATAATGATTACATGACAATATGGACGAATGACAATGTGACAAGTTGTCAAAATGTGCACCAAAACCAACATCTAGTATGCTTTTCCGCTTGGTTTATCCACAAACTTTTAAGGCGATTATAACTATTGAAAAAGACATAACATACTTGCTTTGAATTACACAGATAACTTATCACAAATATATGATATCACTAGATTGAAACATAATTAGCGTAGCCATTGTGAGCGTTTAGCGCGTTTATTTTAATATATTTTCAAAATAGTACCTAACTTGTTAAATATAATGACCATTCGGCCCTTGAATCCTGAGTTGGCGGAAAAAGCCCGAGTGGAGTTGAATGAAGATCCCCAACGGCTGCAGGATGGGTTAGCCCAACTTAAGGAGTGGTTGACCAAGCAGCCCCACATCAACGCTAGAACAGGTACGAGGACTTGGAGACTTACCACAAATCTTATTCATCATCATCATTATCATCATCATCTCAGCCAAAAGATGTTCATTTCTGGACAAAGGCCTACCCCAAGGATCTCCACAACGACCGGTTTTGTGCTGCTCGCATCTAGCGGCTTCCCACGACCTTCACCAGATCGTCGGTCCATCTTGTTGGAGGTCTGCCCACACTGCGCTTTCCGGTACGCGGTCGCCACTCAAGGACACAATCAATCTTAATCTTATTCAACACCAGTTTTTTTTTATGTTCTCACTCACTGCTGGCGCACGAGCCTTCCCTTACCATGGAATAGGGAGAACGGGCCATAAAACACCACGCGTGCCTAGTGCAGATAAATACTTGACTTGATTTCAATAACGGAGGCCTTTGGCCAGCAGTAGGACAATATATAGGATTTACTTAACTTAACATTCTATTTTTGCAGATGACCAATGGTTGTTGGTATTTTTGAGAGGGTGCAAGTTCAGTTTGGAGAGAGCGAAACAGAAAATAGACCTCTACTACACACTGCGTACGACGGAGCCCGCCCTTTTCAACACTTTGCCTACGCTTGAGTTTTTTAAGCATATGATGGATATTGGGTAGGTTTTGTTACGAAAGCAACCGTTACTTGTAAAAACTGGTTATTTGTTTTATAACCAGTGATCGGAATGAAGGGTCACTAGGATTCTATCCGCGCGGGTCTCCGTCTGGAGAAAGAATACTATTCTCCGCCTCTCTCCTTCGGTGGGTGTCGTAAGAGGCGACTAACGGATTTTAGAGCTTCCATATGCTTCACTGCGTGGTAGGGCTTGGCCCGTCTGGTTAGTGACCACCGTACGCATGGTGTAAAACCCTTCAAGTGACCGCTTGTCGGCCGCGTTTCAGGATCAGCCAGCGTATAACCAGAGCTCGAGTGGATAGCGCTGCGATGCATTTGGTCTGTGGAGGCTTCCGTCGCTAGCTAGCTACTAGGAGGACCTTGTTAACCTGCCGACCAAGGAGACCCGTAGAAACGGCTGTCCCGCCTGCTCGTTGCAAAATTGCGCTTCATACATATACAATATACTATACTATACTATACTATACTATACTATACTGTAATATATACTCAACAAATGTTTTCCTTACAGGGCGATGGTGTTTCTGCCACATGCGCCTGGGCCGACCGACTCCGTCGTGAGCATATTCAGACCAGGAACTTACGACCCAGCCGAGATCGACATGATGGACATTATGAAGTGCTCATCACTTATTCAAAAAGTAAGACTTATTTACTTTAGCAAATTAAAATATTGTTATCTCATATTAACGTTTTGATGTAAAACTTACTATAAAATTCAAATATAAATTAAGATATACTTTTGTACTGCCAAAAAGTTGGCTTTTTCCAAAACTCTCTATGATAATAAAACTTTTCATAATTAAGTATTTCTTGAAACTATTAACATTGGGACATGAGATCACAAATAGTCTTTCTATACAAAGTCGATCAGCTCTATGGAAATACACCGTGACAGGTTAGACGACAGACGTAAACTAGTAACTTATCTACATACCTTTAGTTAAAAATGGTTATAGCAAATTTTAAAACCCGCGAGATATTACGCGTTTAAAAAAAAGTGAACTACGGCATTTTGCATGTACACGCACGAGTAAGGTCAACCGCACGCGCAGACAACGCCTCGGTAGTGGCTTCGCTTGCCTGCGTAGTAAATTGTAAATAAGCAGAAAAACCTTTTCAGTTCGGAAAAAAGTAAAAAATTAACATGGTGTTTTTTTTTGTTTTTAATGGAACAGGTATCGGCTTCTTATACACCTCCTTTAACGCGTCCGTCGTCTAGCCACTCACGGTGTATAGTACCTAGATCCCTTTAAAAAAAGCTTTTTTAACGTTAGATACGTTTAAAAACACTTTTTCTATAAAAAAGCGTTTAATCATAACCTATAATGTGTTGTGTAGGTAGTTCTCAACAAAAAACAAAAGCAAACTTATTTAAAATCTGAAAAATTCGTCGTAAAACGATCAAAAAGATTATTCCTTCCTTCGTAACTTCCGTCGTTCGTTCTTAATGTAAATACTAGATTCCCGATGAGCGCTTGAAAAACGGTAGGCGACTTTGGGGCCACGGAGCCACAATGACGTTTGTGGCGATGACAGTGAATATTAAGTACAAATATTTTGCAACCTTATTTAATCTTTATGTTTAAGACTTAAGGTTCACAGTAAGCTGAAGTGGTTGATGTTATCTAACGTTTTTTTCAGATTTGGTTAATTAAAATTTAAATGTATGTAAACAGGACTACTTTCGAGATTCGCATTTGTGGTCCGGATCCATTATCTAATACATAATTGATCTTATCCTTCACCGAGGATGCAATCTGCCACCCTCCCACCTATCATCAATTATTAGTTTTAGTATTGCTGTCAACTACGCAGCAAAAGAAGAAAAATAAATTGTGATGTTCATTATTCTAATATCATTAAAATTTTTATTTCAGATAATTTTGTTTGAGAATGACAACGCAGTCGTCTCAGGCTTCCGCTCCATCATGGACTTAGAAAACTGCAGTATGCGACATTTTCTACAAATGAATCCGAGTGTGGCGAAAAAGATGACGGTTTTTATGCAGGTAAATAAAAGTACTTAATTTGATTTTGCAATATATCGAGGAGTTATTTGAAAAATAAAATCAATGACAAATATCCTTTTGAAATAAGTTTCTTGCGGGGTCTACTTAGTAGAAGCAACGCTCCGAACTATATACAGAGTGGAGATGACACTACGACAATAAAATACTCATTGTATATCTATGACGCTCTTAATCTACATAATAAAAAAAACATTTAAAAACTAACTAATATTTCAGTGCTAAGATTTATTTGATAGTTTCAAATTAATTCTATGAACTAGTATAGCCTATATTTTCGTTTATTGTCGTAGTGTCATATCCACTTTATAGATATAATATATATAGATATAGAATCGCGTTAAATCTATGTATTGTTTATGAAAGTACTAATGATATAACTATTGCATATTCATCGTTGTGATATATATTTTTTCACGATATAACTTAATTCACCTTTACATGCGCACTTTATATGCATATATTTTTATAACCTCGTGTCTAGATTTATTCTATAAGTTGAAAAAAATAAAGCTGTCTATAATTATTTCATAGAAACTATAGCATTAAGTACTAGTTATAATTGTTAATATTTTACAATACATAATTATATAAATTGGTGATAATTTACACAGTAGCAGTGATCTTATAATAAACTAAATAAGATAAATACAATTATTATAATTATCACAGGACGCAGCTCCCGTGCGTATGAAGGGTCATCACTACGTCAACACCATTCCTGGTTTTGAAACCATCTACAATTTATTCAAATCTTTCCTAAACGAGAAGAACAAAAGTAGAGTAAGTATTGCCTAGTAAATATAAAAAGCCTATTGCATATCTAAGTTTCTAGGAAAACCTATTAAAAGAATATAGGTATTTGTTAAAATCATCATCATCATCATCATCGGCCTATCTTAGTCCACTGCTGGACATAGGCCTCCCCTAATGAGCGCCATAGCGCCCTGTCCTCAGCTTGACGCATCCAGCATCTGCCTGCAGTCTTTCGCAGGTCATCATCCCACCTGGCCGCAGGTCGTCCTGTTAAAATAATGACATTTAAAATATATAAGTACAATCGCCGGCAGATCAACCTACCCAAAACTGTCAAATTTCTACAATCAATTTTGAACTTTATTGTTTTGTTGTAAAGATCAATATTCATTGGAGAAAATTGACAGGTTTGGGTAAGTGTGCATCTCCGATTTTTCAATCCTCAGATAAGTTTTTATCCAAAGCATAACATTGTCATTGTGACTTGTTTTCAAATCTGTCATAAGCCTTTGGCCCGATTTTTCATTTCTCAGATAAGTTGTATCCATGACATTGTCATAGAGATATATTTTTTAAAGAGAATATGTCATTATGTCAAAATTATTCAATGAATAAACTTTAGCTGACGATTGAAAAACCAGCCCTTAATAATTCAATAATATCTCAATACGGTGTCAGTGTGTCAATGGCCTAATATTGAAAAAATATTGGAAAATTGTCAGGCCAGTCAAACGATTTACAAAACGAAACTCTAAACGAAAATAGCAGCAAACCGCCACTGTGGTCTAGTGGTTAAGACCACCGGTTTAGACCCAGAGGTGCCGGGTTCGATTCCCAGCGAAGGGTACATCTTTGCGTACTCGGTTTGGTTGGTGGTAGGACTTGTTTGTCCGCATAGCTACCTACCACCAACTTATCTAAATATGTCGCCATAACATCAATGTTGGTAGCATTGTTGTGTTCCGGCAGCTAGAGATAAGATAGCCAGTGCCTCACTAGTTGAGGATCCCGAGTAAAGTGCGCTTCCACCTAATGGCCTTATGATCACTTAACATCAGGTGAGATCAACACTGCTTACCCGTAAATATAAAAAAAAATGCATAAAATAACATTCGATAAAGGTCTCGATCCTTTATATAGTCTGTTTTTACATTTACCTATGCCTAGTAAAAACTTTTATAAAAATACAGATTTGAAAATATTATAATATTGGGTCCTTACCTATGAAATTGGCGTTTATTTCTCACTTATGAAATAGGTGTATTACTTCTAAAAGTCAATACTGGTTGTTAATATTATTATACACCTTTAATTGGGACTATGTTACTTAGGCTTCAGTAATAACAATGATTATCCATTTTGTGTCTTTATCGCCCAAATTTTTATTTGAAAATGACTTCTTGTTTTGTTCGCGGAATTGACCTTTTGTTTCATTGTATCTTTGAAGGGACTTGATTTTTTTTCTTTTTAATATCTGCTATATTTAGCTAGTAAAACAAACACACTACTCTACAATTTTTATAGTGTTAACATAAATAGATGATAAGATAAATAAAAAACGTTAGTATGAAAAATATAATTTTATAAAAAATCTTCATACAAAACGTCAATTTCATAGGTAAGGACCTAATACATATTTTTTTATAAGATGGGTTTGCCTTGACCGCTATTTCACTTGATAGGAAGTGTAGATATAAAATAGTTATGAGCGCAGTGTGTCTACCTTACTATAGCTATTTTAATTCTATCCTGTCACTATTGGTCTGCTGTGCCCCTACTATGAGCTCTAATAGCAGTATTATTGCAGTTGTAGAAAAGAGACGCGAGTATATTCGCCGCTACATGCGTCTCGCTTTCACAACTGCAATAATACTGCTATAAGAGCTTGTGGTAAGCCTTCTGGAAGAAAGTTATTGTGATTTAAAATATTACTACTTATACAGTTACAAATACAATGTAACTATTGTATTTGTAACTGTATAAGTAGTTGTGTAGAAAGTAATAAATAAAATTTGTAGGTTTACATTTCTTAAACATTTTTCAGTTGTTTGTTCACAACAAGAATTTTGAAGAGTTGTATAAGCACGTGCCACAGGAGGTACTTCCCATTGAATATGGAGGCAAAGCTGGACCGCTAAAAGATGTTACTGGTATGTACTGTACAATTGTCTTCGATCAATTAAGTACTAGATTCCCGATGAGCGCTTGAAAAACGGTACGCGACTGGTGCCACGGAGCCACCAATGACGTTTGTGGCGATGACAGTAAATATTTTGCAACCTTAATTTTATCTTTATGTTTTAAGTTTTAAGGTTCATAGTAAGCTGGAGTTATTGATGCTATCCAATGTTTTTTTCAGACTTTGTTATTCGAAATTTAAATGTATAGGTAAGAGCAAACAGGACCACTTTCGAGATGCATTTTTGTTCCGGATCCTTTCTCTAGTAGACAAGCCTGCATAAGTCTACTAAAAACTGTCAAATATCCTTAATAGACTTTGAGCTTATATGGCATATGAATGAATATTTGTTGAAGAAATTTGACAGTTTTGAATAGGTTGATGTGCTGGCGTCTGTACATTATTGATCGAAGACAATTGTACATTGTTCAAACATAACCAATTAAGAACTGAGTTATCAACGAACTCCTCCGTCGTACATGTGGTTTTTTTCCTTTAGTCGATGGCTTCGTGCGATTAGCACATTTAGCCAGTGTCAAAGTAATTTTTCTTATAAGTACTTAATACATAAATGAACAATATTTCCTTCTATATAATGATGATGAATGATAATAGAAATGAGAAATGAGAAATAATATACCCCCCAACACCTCGAGTGTCTCAGTAAAGATGTGGGGCTTTACTAAGTCCTCGGGCGGACATCTTGTGAGAATTTGAAAAGTGACGTTGCACTGTTTTGTTTCATTTGCCAACACTCATCATGCACACTCGCGAACACTTAACGGTTAATAATCCACCATTATTTCACATTAATATTCGACATAACACAAATTTTATAAAATAAAACAAAACCGCAGACATGACTCTTCACTTTCCCGCCAAGAAGTCTTACATGTTGTTTGTCATCATCATCATCATCATCATCATCATCATCATCATCATCATCATCATCATCATCAGCATTGAGTTGCCACTGAGTTGACAATCTAAAAATCAGCGTTGCAGTTTCTTGAAGCTGCAACTTATTAGGAATCCAGTTCGTCGTAGCAATTACTAACGGACCGGATCTTTTTTTAAACATTGCGTACCGTCCGATAACAGGAAAGCATTCATAGTATTTATTTAATAATTGTGCACTACTTTTTGTTGCGTGGTTTATTTACAAAACGGGCTATCGCATTTATTCACAAACAATGACCACTTTTGGTGTTAGTGAATGAATACAAAAACAAACCTAAAAGTAGTGCACAATTATTAAATAATAGATGTTTGCCTAGTGTCGGAAGGTCCGCAATGTTTGAAAAAAAATCCAGTTTAGCACTTATCAAATTAAATCCATTAGGGGCGCTAGTGTGCCTTACCCTTCGCCTTAAGTATTAGTTTTATCGTTACGCTTTTATATGAATGTTTTAAATTACTAATCAAATTGCAGATTATTGGAAAAAGAAGGCAGAAGAATACTGGCCTTGGCTGGAGGAGGACTTGACCTACGCCACGGATGAGAGCAAAAGGCCCGGCAAGCCCAGGACCGCTGAAGAGCTTTTCGGAGTCGAAGGGTCTTTTAGACAGCTTCAATTTGATTAGTTTTAAATCGATATTTTTGTGTTTAAATCGATGACATTAATTTATTTTTGAAAACGTGGCTTTGATAAGGAAATATTCAATTTGTCAATAATTATTGTTGGAGCTCGTCTTATCGATTAAATACCGATTATATTACAATAACACAGATAAATCAAATAATCCAGAGCCTGTAAATCATTAATGTAATAGGTATATATTATTAGGCTATAACTAAGAATTGTGAAAATACTTTTTTATAGTTTAGTAAGAAATATATATTTAACCCTCCGATGTGGCAGTACTTACAAAGCGGCATACATGTAATTATGCACATTTTATGTACCATCTTACATTATAGAAATAATTTATGCAATAAATGATTTGATAAAGAAATTACACGTTTATTTATTTATTTAAGTATTTATTTATTTATTGTGATAGAAAAAACATACATCAATAGAATTTATCAAACGGATACAAGTCAAAATTAAATTAATTATTATACCTACAATGATATTAGAATATAATTATACATTGCAATAAATACGTCATTCACTTTTTACATCTTACTCTTATGTTGATATAATTTATACAGACATGCAAAAAAACGAACATCGTATCTCCGCTTCATTACTCCTGATGCGTCAACCATTTTTAATTCTTTTTTTTAGTTTATCCACAAACATATCATCATCATCATCATCAGCTCATTTTATGTCCCCACTGCTGGGGCACGAGCCTGCCCTATGGATGGATAGGGAGAACGGGCCATGAACCACCACGCGGGCCCAGTGCGGATTGGTGGTATTAACGACTGCTAATGCAGCCGGGACCAACGGCTTAACGTGCCTTCTGAAGCACGGAGGAGCTCGAGATAATAAATTTTTGGTCACCCATCCGATGACCGGCCTTTGCGAAAGTTGCTTAACAAACACAAACATATATGGCAAAGATATTATTATCTTCGCCATATAAAATACTTATCCTCCTCTTAACTATTGCTTTTGATTACATAGATAACATATCACAACCATATTATATCATTATGATTGATACATAATTCGAATAACCACTGCGAGCGGATAGCGCGTTTATTTTTTATTTTTATAAAATAGTACCTATCTTGTTAAATTTAATTGTACCTTTATTATCTATAATAATGACTGTTCGGCCCTTGAATCCTGAGTTGGCGGAAAAAGCTCGAGTGGAGTTGAATGAAGATCCCCAACGGCTGCAGGACGGGCTGGCCCAACTCAAGGAGTGGCTGGCGAAGCAGCCCCACATCAACGCCAGAACAGGTACGAGGACTTCGGGTTTTATTAGTTCTTCTGTGTATTATATATAATTTATAATACACAGAAAAAGGAGAACGCCATTGCCAGTATCATGAAGGTTGTACTGCCTGTTTTGAACTACATACTGACGAAGGTTATTTACGCATTATATTGGTATTACGATGTGATAAATGGCAATGCAATTTTTTGTGAACCTTGTTACGAATCGTAGTGATATTTGTAACCTTCTTGTATTAAACATAAGTAACCTCCTTCGTCTCACTAGCGTCTTAAGATCAGATCTCATGAAAGACGTTTGATGTACCAAAACAAAATCATAAGTAAGTAAACAGTAAATTATTGTCAAACCACCCGGCGCCGCTAACGGAGCCGCCTCAGTTAATTCTATAGTGATACTTAGATTAGACGCTGCTAAAGTACCTACTGACAGATGTGGTGTCTTACAATAAGCATATTTCTTTTGCTAAGGTATTAAAGATAGCCCATTGATCTTTGCCCCTTCTATTCATCAAAGTTCTACCGGCTTCTATAAAGGCATCGAATGTATTCCAATGCCCTGCCGAGTCGTTGACAGTGTGATAACGCGAAGGAGATTTTTCATTGCCATCAGTCTAACATCCCACTGCTGGATATCCCCCATCGCATGTGGGGGAGATCCGGTCGTAACCCAATTCACTGACCCAATGTCCAAAATGGAAGGAGGAAGGAGATTTATAATCAGATGAGAGGTTAAGTCGCGGATTAGCCCAAGTAGTAGGTATTCAGTTTGTTATAAAAACTTTATCGCGTGCGTCTGCGAACATTATACCTGTGTAATAAATAACGGGGATAAAAAGTAGTATATGGCACGGCACGGGCTTTACCAGCTATATAATAATAATAATATAACATTAAAATGTGTAATTCTCTAACATAGTTTTCAATAAAAATAGTACAAAAAAGTATCAGCAGAAACCTTTCTTCCATTTTTATTTTAAGTTAGGGTAACATGGTACATACAGTACGTAAATGTACGTGTGTATCTTTTAGAACGAAAAAATCTCAGTTACGATATTATATAATATATATAACTTATGAAACTTATAAATCACATAAGAGTTAATTTAATAGATATGACATAAAATACCATAAGAAAAATGATAAATAAATAGTTTATCGTGGCCATACTGGCGTGGGTTGTACTTATCTAAACGTTGATAATAATGTTGAGATAGTGGGAACGACTCGTGCAAAAAGATATAAAAATTCCGTACTACTAATGGGTAGGCTTATGAAGTTCTTGCGACAACTATAATAGTGTTAAAAAAACGAGAATAATAACAAAGTCATTGATATTTTGAGGCGAATTAATTGTACCGACATTCAGTTAATGCATTTCTTTAGTATAGATTGTAGTTAGAAACTAAAACGAAAATTAACTACTACTTAAAGGTGGAGCAGATAGCAAGATTTACAAAAGAGACTAAAAGATTCGACGGGGCGCCGTGAAAGCTGGATTAACCTAAACCCCCTTAAAGGGGAGAATGGAAAAAGGATGAAGTGGCAAACAACGCGGGCGGATCGTCCGTTCGGCTGGCGACGTCCCCACAAGAAATAATAATAACTACGACTTACTGTTAAAAAATTGCATTAATGTCTTGTTGATGGGATTACCATCCAGAAGTACGTAGAGTAGAGTACGCTTGCGTTAGATATGGGTTCACACTTCAGTAGTTTGGCATAGGTAGCTATTAGTTGGTACGGCTTCTGACTTAGATATTGACTGACCTACCATGTACCAAGCCGAGCACAATCTGTTCTGTGAATCGAACCCACAACCACAGATAAGTAAGTAATAGTAATAGTTACTAAGTCCGCAACCTCTAGTTTTGGGACTCGGTGGCCTTACCACGAAAGCGCAAATATGATGATTGTACAGGTATTGTGTCTGCATACCTCTGACTTTTTTATGAACGAGTAAAAGCGTGAGTATACTGTAAGTAATATTTGAAAAAACCGGCCAAGTGCGAGTCGGACTCGCGCACGAAGCGTTCCGTACCATTATCTATAAAAATATTTCAAGTTTCTACCTGCTATCGTTATTAAGACCCAGAAAAAAGTTGGAAAAAAATCACGTTTGTTGTATGGGAGCCTCCCTTAAATACTAATTTTAATTTAATTTAATTATTTATTGTTAAAGTGAATAATATAACTCAAAATTCTGTGAAATTTCAGACAGACAGACAGACAGACAGACAGACGGACGGCGGAGTCTTAGCAATAGGGTCCCGTTTTACCCTTTAGGGTACGGAACCCTAAAATATTATTTTACTTCATTGCTTACCGCATTATGCTTTTATTAAGCCTGAAATGAATAAAAATAAATAAAAAATCTGCTGTAATGCTCGATGGCGCAGTGGTTAACGCGCCAGGTCTACGATTGCTAAGGTTAAGCTGCTTTCGTAAAGGTCTGTTATTGGACGGATAACCAAACATTTATCATCGCTTAGGAATGCACGTAAAGCAATCTATAGCAATCATCAATCTGCATTGGGCCCGCGTGGTAGGCGACGGCCCGTTATCATATCCAGCCATAGGAAAGGCTCGTGCCCCAGCAGAGGAGACATAAAATGAGCTGGTAATGAATATGGAGGCCTTTTTTCCAGCAGTAGGATATAATATAGGCTACTATAGTTATTTGTGCAACAAGAGAGCAAAGTCGTTTTTTGCTGCGAGCGCTGATTTTGAATCCTGAGTGTGGCGAGGGATTCAAAGGCACTAGATGCAAAAAACTTTGCTCTCATGTAACACTTATAATTTTTCACTTCAGCAGCGAGAACACTTTAGGAGATAATAAGTAGTTATTTATTATACAAGAGTGCAAAGATTTTTCACCTTGTGCTCTTTTGATTCCCTCGCTAACGCTCAGGATTCTAATTTTTGAATTACTCGCTGGGCTCGTGTTAATTATATAATAAATTATAATTAATAATACTTAGGTATAATTAAGAAAAATTTAAAGTAACGTTGCTACAGTTACTTAAGTTGAGTGTAATATTTTTGTTGTAGGTACTATAATGTTGGTGTTAGTGACTTGTGTACTGATAAATTCGGCATCATGGAGGTAGAAGTAAATAGGTTTAATGATGGTTTGAATTCACAAACTTAGTGCAAACGATGTTGTAAATTCAATTTACTTTATCCTCTAGCGGATAAAAACGGCTTTTGCACTCAGATATCGAAGAGGGAAAATACTCTTTCCGAGATGGGGGATGAAAAAATAATTAAAAAGTTACTTGGTCTCACTCAGTGAGCAAAATCGCATTTTGCTCACTGATTTCAGGCAACAAAACCTACATGTTTGAGCTACTGAAGCGAAAAAATAATTTGATATAATTTGAGTCAATAGACGTAACTATGGAGTGGAGCCTAAAAGAGCATCAGGAAGTTATCGATTGTGATTCTCGTAATCTATATTTTTGCAGATGACCAATGGTTGGTGGTATTTTTGAGAGGGTGCAAGTTCAGTTTGGAAAGAGCGAAACAGAAAATAGACCTCTACTACACACTGCGTACGACGGAGCCCGGCCTCTTCAACACTATGCCAACTCGGGAATTTTTCAATCATGTGATGGACTTAGGGTATGTATTGTTACTATAGAAACAATTTGCTTTACTGGTAATTTATTTAATGCACCTGAAAGTTTTTACCATTGAAAATGGTTATCAGATGCAAATCGCCTGACACGTATTTTTGACCATAGCTTCGAGGATTTTGGGAGAATCGAGATGAAAATAGTACCAAAAGTTGAGGAATTTATCGAGACACGTGTAAGCGTTTGAATTTTGAAAATCGGCTAAAAATTTTTTTTTGGTATTTTGAAAAAGTCTTTACAAAATGGTTTTTAAAAAAGGGTTTTTGGGGGGTGTTTGTACACTAAATTGAAAATATTGAAAAAAAAAACCGACTTAAGGAAAAATGAAAAAAGGGTCCTAGGGTATTAGTTAAGCTACAAAATGGCGAAAAAATTTTGAAAATCGGTTAATAATTGTGACGAAGTAGGTGGTCCCTTTAAATTTGGTATTGTAGAAAAACGGGTATATCCGTATATAAAAAGTGATGTAGCTTCTTTGATTATTGACCGATCGTCATGGTAATGGTGTTAAAAGATGCGGAGGCAGGCGAGAAGTGCATTAAAGTTGGAATTTTGAAAATCGTTTAATAAATTAAAAAATAATAATAATAATAATAAAAAAATAAAATCAACTTGTAATGTGTTATTTAAAATAAAGTGTTTTTTTTTTCGTAAATTGTTGTATTCATTTTCAATGCTCCGATTCTTGCGGGGACTACGAAATCTGTGAATTTTTTTTGTAACGTTTAAATCTTTTTGAATTCTATTCTAAAGTTTACGCGAACATTTGAAGTGAAGCATTATTTACGACTTTTTAATATCTTTTTTAATTACAATTTATTCGCCATTATAAATATTTAAAATATTATTTTATAATATTAAGTCAGAATCACGAAACGTCAAGATAAACTTTATTTAAAACTAATGTTTAAAATAAACGCGAGTAGATCCGTAAAAATTGTTTCATTTCAATATTAAATATTTATAAAATTATAGCTTGCCTATTTTTAAGTGGTCCATAATATTAGTAAAACAATATTCAGGGCGCCAAGTGCCATTTTTGTTTGACATTTGGATCACGGTTAACTAAAGGGGATTCCCTACGTTCACTAAAATAATATTTGCAGGCATGTTAATTTATTTTTTGATTTATTGTTTTATAATAAAATTTACGGTAGGTAACATAGATAAAGCATTTTTAGTTGAAATAGAAATTAATCAAAATGAGGTTATTACATAATATAAGGGACGTTTCTACAACAACTTTCGGTAACACGTAGGGAATCCTGAAGCGGATTCCCTACGTGTTACCGAAAGTTGTTAATTCGATTTTTATAATACCGAACACGTAGTGTCGATAATTCAGTTGTGCGATGTTTTATTCTATCGATGCTTTATTGGTACGATGTAACGTTTGTGCGAAAAATCCTGTTGCGAAAAATCCTGTTGCGAAAAATCCTGTTGCGAAAAACCCTACAGCGATGGCTCATTAGTACGATAATTTATTAGTTCGATAGTATGTCGGTTCGAAACGTCCCTGATATTATAGTAATAACCTCATTTTGATTAATTTCTATTTCAACTAAAAAATGCTTTATCTATGTTACCTACCGTAAATTTTATTATAAAACAATAAATCAAAAAATAAATTAACATGCCTGCAAATATGATTTTAGTGAAAAATAATGTTGCGTTTCTTTTGGCTATAAAAATAACATAATAAATAAAATGTTTGTTTGTTGTTTTTAACAAATATTTCTGTTTATTATGAATGAGTATGTATATGAATTTCTTTATTTAAATTTTTTTACTCAAATTGGGTGCGCCGGTAGTGCGCCTGACCTGTTTTACCAAAAGGTGCGGATTGAAATCCCTCTCGAGAATGTTTTTAAACATATTTTCTGCATTAGAGTTGTGAGGCTTTAAATTTTGTTTATAGGTAGGTATACTTATCAAAAAGTTCCTTACAGGGCGATAGTATTTCTGCCACATGCGCCTGGGCCGGCCGATCCCTACGTGAGCATAGCCAGACTAGGAACTTACAACCCAGCCGAGATCGACATGACAGATATTATACAATGCTCATTATTGATACAAAAAGTAAGACTATAAAAAACATATTTTTGACAAATTTTCATGGACAACTAAAGCTTGACCAAAATATTAGTTATGTCAAAATTGTCATTGTCATTTCACAAAAAAGACCTCATGGTTACCTGTATCACTTATGATACCGGAATTTTTCATATTGTCCCCGTTAAAAAGAAACACTGTGTACAGTGAAATAGAAAGAGATAATGGATATATCCATAACCAATCACAATAAGTAACCTTTTGTTTTCTCCTTTTTTTCTTTTCTGTTTTTTTATTTTTTGTTACTGTGTCCTGTCCTATGATTACAGGTTCTCTTTTTAAATCCATCTCAGGCACTAGTCTCTCACTAACAAGGAGCATGAAACTGTCAAATAAGTAGCCTAGCGCTAGATTTTAACTCATGTTTGTATAGAGAAAATCAACAAAAAAATTTATATTTATTATTTTTAACTATTGAACATACACACTTTCAGATAGTCTTGTTTGAAAACGACAACGCCGTCGTCGCTGGTGTCCGCTCTATCATGGATTCTGATAACTGCAGTATGCGTCATTTTCTACAAATTAATCCAATTGTGGCGAAAAAGATGTCAGTCTTTATGCAGGTAACTAAAACAATCATTTAATTTAGCAATTCTTTTTAAGCAATTAAAAAAAATAATAATATGAGGCAAACGAGCAGGCGGGTCACCTGAATAATCGCCGCCGTCCAAAACCAAAGTAATCGCAGATGCGTTGCCGGCCTTGAGGAAGGAGTTGGATCTTGAGGAATTAGGAATTGGGAGGGGGAGGGGTGAGAGATGAGCCTCTGTTACTTTCACTCACCAGACGAAACACAACAGCAACCAGTGTCATTGTTTCATGCCGATATTCTGTGAGATGGTGGTATCACGCCAGGCGAGCCGGCCCATTTCGTGCTGAACTCAGCGTGGCTCTACCACTCAGACAGTGTCACTCATTTAGCACCATCCAGGGGCCACGGGTCTCAAGAGTAAAACTACGAACGCGAGTAACTTTAACCAATTATCTCAATGAATAAGAAAGTTTAGTTATTCTAGTCTGCTCGCCCGCACAAGCTGTATTAAATTGGTTTGAAAAAGTATATAGCTTGGTATTCTTAGTAGGACTCGGTGGCTGAGTGGCAAAGTGCCCGGTTTTGTGATCATCATCATCATCATCAGTTCATTCTACGACTTCACTGCTGGAGCACGAGCCTTCCCTATGGATGGATAGGGAGAACGGGCCATAAACCACCACGCGGGCCCAGTTTGGATTGGTGGTTGTTAACGACTGCGAATGCAGCCGGGACCAACGACTTTACGTGCCTTCCGAAGCACGGAGGAGTTCGAAATGAAAATTTTTTGAATGCCTTTGCGAATGTTTCTTAACCTCATCACTCGCAGACCGGGCGCGTTAACCACTGCGCATAGAGCTCCTTTTCTGCGTTATCGAGTTTTGTGATCACTAACCCGCTTTCCCCGATTCGATCCGAACCCTTCGGAGAATCTAGTAGGGCACGGGGACACGCACTAATGCGTGATGCCGTTCCCTCTAAAAAACTTCCGAAGGTGATTCGTTTCACACGGCTTTGAGGAACCCTTTATGTTTCTCGCCGCCCCCAAAAAAGCCCGGTGAAGCTGAAAATGCCGTCTGAAGCAATTAGCCAACTCTCTCAAAAAAAAAACCAACCCGGATATTGGCAAGCGTGGTGATTTAAGCCCAACTGTATAACCAATTGTAAAAATATAAATTAATTTCATTATTTATTAAAGAATAAACAAAATCTTTAATATGCAAAAGCCACTTTAACCGCGTTTACAATTTACCAGCGAGTAACGAGTTAGTTACGCCACGAGTACTCGTGGCGTACCTCCCGCCCCGCGTACCTATCGCAGGCGAGGACTGAGTTAAGCGGTCTAGCGTTTTCTTGTTTACCAATACTGTTATTCGCTGGTAAATTGTAAACGCGGTTAAAGTAGCTCTTGTATATTAAAGATTTTGTTTTCTAGTTTATTGCGCGTTATACTACGGCAGTCACAGTCAGCAGTGATAGAAAAAACGCAATGAACTAGAAATCCGTTTGCCGCGTCGCAAGACGACGTGATAATTTTAACAAGATTCATCTGAAGATAAGCAATTATAAATAAAGGTGCCTGCCTACCATTCAAGTACAATTCAATACCATTTTGAGAAAAGTAAAAAATAAACAACATCTCAATTTAAAACAAAACATATGATTTAAAAAATAATAACGATTGATATGAAATGCCACACGTTCGTAATAGTTTTTATTATTCCAAATAATATTACTTACAGTGATAATATTTATTACAGGACGCAGCTCCCGTACGCATGAAGGGTAACCACTACCTCAACACCATACCTGGTTTTGAAACCGTGTACAACTTGTTCAAAAACTTCCTAAACGAGAAGAACAAAAGTAGGGTAAGTATCGCTGTATAAAAACTCAGCGTTTTTTCCTCCCGTAAGACCCAGTCAACCCGAGCCACGGTCTTGCCCTTTATAGACGCCCTGGCGTTGTTCTGCTGTCGATCTGAACGGAACGCCTCGGAGAATCTAGCAGGCGACGGGGACATGCTTGCGTGATGCTGTTCACTCTAGAGTGAACAGCATCACGCAAGCATGTCTATATATATCCTAAGAGGGTCTAGACCCTTTTAGGATATTTCGATCATACGGCTGCTGGGCACAGCTATTAATTAATTAATTAATTAATTTATATATTCATTAATATCAACAAGATTAACATTAAATCATTCATGAGTAAGTAAACATTATATATAATACTCGTAGTTGATCATTCCAAATGCAATTTTAATGATACGAGACAACAGATGTTACGAAAAAGCAATAAAAATAAATAAATTCAAAAGCAATAAAAATTAGTATTTTTTTTTGCTTGAGAAGAAATATTTGCTCAATACATTAAATTGATACAAATAAAAATTTTGGTTTTTATTAGATTTCAAAATACAATTATAAAATGACAAGAATTCCATTAAAATTAAAATTAAATATTACCTACATAAAAAAAACAATATGTTAATCATAAATAAATTTGCGAGACATGCGATTATTGATATTATCATTGCCGTTGTTCGCGTACAGTGCATGCCATCGCTTGTCGATTGTAACCGACATCGACAGTAGTGTTCATAAGATTTTTTCATGCATGTACTTAGATGCAACCTTACCTAGGCAAAACTAACTCGCTAAATCCACATTGGGCAAGATTGGTGGTCATGGTCGATCTCCCCGAGTGTTATTTTTCAAAGTTGAAGCTCTTCTCTTTTGACATCTGGAAGCGCTGCTTTGATGCTATCAAACTCTCTTTTTTATTAATGTAATTGAATAGTAAATAAAACTAGCACTAATGTCTCAAACATTTTTCAGATGTTTGTTCACAACAAGAACTTCGAGGAGTTGTATAAACACGTGCCACAGGAGGTACTTCCTTCTGAATACGGAGGCAAAGCTGGACCTATAAAAGATATCACTGGTACGTACTGTACAAAGTCCACAGATAGCATAAATAATCCTGCTGAATTTGGCACTAAGCACTTACTACTCGGCAGCAGTTTATAATATAAGCGTTGTTCGTTTAGCTTAGAATTTTAAGAAATTAATTTCTTTTGATTGATATCAACCAACCAGTCACAAGTTTTCGAAACGAAAATCCTAAAAGTAGTTTTTTCTTTTGTTTACAAGCATACAAAGTTTCACATACTTCGGATAAATCTTTCAAAATATTTAACAAACTGTTGGTATTTTAAAAATTATCGTTAATATCTGAGGGCACGCAGCCGCAGTGCCAAGTCGAGCAAAAAAGCGGCACGGCCGTACTATCCTTTTCTCGAAGCAGTTCAGGCCATTTTCGACCCTCTATAACTACGTTGTTAATAAAAGTATAAGCCTGAATTTTCAGTAACCAAGCAGGCATTGTATAAATACGGTATATTTCAAATTTCATTCAATTTGAACCAGTAATTTAAGAATTATAACTAGTTAAAGTTTCTTAATTTTGTCACTGACTGACTGACCGATCATAAAAACTCTAAGGCACTTCTAGCAGACATAGAAGCTTTAAATTTAATTTTAATGAGTGTTCAGTGTACAAGGGAAAACTAAAATATTTTGTAATTTCGGTCCAATGTTACATTTGCAGTTAATGAATCAGTGTACCTGTATGTATAATATAATGGATATAATAGGTGTAGATAGGTACATAGGTATATGGTACCGGAAAGGAAAAAAGTTGGACGATCTACAAAAAGAAATGAGATACCATTAAAAACAAACTTGTAAAAAAACCAAGTCTCGCAACTCAGTTCTTCTACCGTAAAAATTTGTGAGATCCATGTAATATCAAGTTCTCAGTTCTCAATTCTCAAGTCAATCTATTTATTTAAAACATAAAAGATTTTTAATATCGAGAACTTGGTATTACATGGATCTCATAACTGAAGAACTGAGTTGCGAGACTTGGTTTTTTTACAAGTTTGTTTTTAATGGTATTTTTATATTCTGAACCATAAACAAATGAAATGACGTTATAAATGATAAATCAATTTACAGATTATTGGAAAAAGAAAGTAGAAGAATACTGGCCTTGGCTGGAGGAAGACTTAACCTACGCCACGGATGAGAGCAAAAGGCCCGGCAAGCCCAGGACCGCTGAAGACCTTTTCGGAGTCGAAGGGTCTTTTAGACAGCTTCAATTCGATTAGTTTTGAATCGATATTTTTGTGTTTAAATCGATGTAAACGTAAATTTATATTTGAAAATGCGACTTTGTTATGGAAATATTTCATTTGTTAAGAAATTATTGTTACCGCCGCGACATTTACGTTTGTTTGACATTGTGTTAATGCTAATCAGTGGAGCTCGTCGTATCGATTAAATATCGATTATAGCACAGTAACACATACAAATCAAATAATCCAGAGCCTGGAAATCATTAATGTAATAGGTATATTATTAGGCTATAACTAAGAATTGTGAAAATATTTTTTATAGTCTATTGAGAAATATTTAACCCTCCGATGTGGCAGTAAATACAAAGCGGCATACATGTACCTATGCACTTTTTGTGTACCATCTTACATTATAGAAATAATTTATGCAATAAAAGATTTCATTAAAAAATTACACGTCTATTTATTTATTTATTTGTTTGTTGTGATAGAAACGATATATTTACATCAATTACATTTATCAAACGAATACAAGTCTAAATTAAATGAATTATTATTATGATATTAGAATATAATTATACATCTTTATATTAATACCGGAAGCAAAAACTTTGTACACGTTTTTACGAAAAATGCGCGGACGGAGAAGTTTTGAAGCATAAAAAATACATTTAATCAACAAAAACAACATTACACACACTACCATGCATTTGACACACGTATTGTTTGCCTTTAATGCGGCCGACATCTGTCAATGCCAATCCAAACTCACATTCTATCTTTTTTAATTTTTAATTGCTTAGATTACAATCCGAGCATCCTTAATAAAATTACGGTCGAACTTCGACCACTGGGCGACCACTAGTTACAATAAATACGCCATTCACTATCTTCATCTTAAAAATATGTATGTTGATATAATTTACACAAATATGCAAAAAATCCAACATCGTATCTCCGCTTCATAACTCCTCAAGCATGCGTCAACCATTTTCAATTCTCTTTTTTTAGTTTATCCACAAACTTATATGGCAAAGATATTATTATCTTCACTATATAAAATACATATCCTTCTCTTAACTATTGCTTTCGATTACATAGATAACATATCACAACCATATTATATCATTATGATTGTAACATAATTCGAATTGCCACTGCAAGCGTATAGCGCGTTTATTTCTTATATTTCATAAAATAGTACCTATCTTGTTAAATTTTATTGTACCTATATAATTTATAATAATGACCGTTCGGTCTTTGAATCCTGAGTTGGCGGAAAAAGCCCGAGTGGAGTTGAATGAAGATCCCCAACGGCTGCAGGACGGGCTGGCCCAACTCAAGGAGTGGCTGGCGAAGCAGCCCCACATCAACGCCAGAACAGGTGGGATGTGACATAAAATCATCATCATCATCATCAGCTCATTTATGTCCCCATTGCTGGGGCAAGAGCCTTCCCTATGGATGGATAGGGAGAAGGGGCCATAAACCACCACGCGGGCCCAGTGCGGATTGGCGGTTGTTAACGACTGCTAATGCAGCCGGGACCAACGGCTATACGTGCCTTCCGAAGCACGGAGGAGCTCGAGATGATACATTTTTGGTCACCCATCCGATGACCGGCCTTTGCGAATCAGCACTCGCAGACCGGGCGCGTTAACCGCTGCGCCATTGAGCTCCTCTGCGCCATCGAGCTCCTCCGAGAAAAATGATCAATAAATTGTTTATGGTGGCCATATATTTATAACTGGTTTGTATAAGTACAACAAGTTCAAGTTAATTATTCATTATTATCAACGTTTAGACTTATCTAAACGTTGATAATAATGTTGAGACAGTGGGAATGACTTATGCAAAAAGAAATAAAATTAAGTAATACATCGTACCGTACTACAAATGGGTAGGCTTATGAAGTTCTTGCGACAGATATAATGGTGTTAAAAAAACGAGAATAATAACAATGTCATTGATATTTTGAGGCGAATATAATGATTTTTTTTTTTTTTTTTGAGGAGCTCGATGGCGCAGTGGTTAACACGCCCGGTCTGCGAGTGCTGAGGTTAAGCAACTTTCGCAAAGGCCGGTCATCGGATGGGTGACCAAACATTTATCATCTCGAGCTCCTCCGTGCTTCGGAAGGCACGTTAAGCCGTTGGTCCCGGCTGCATTAGCAGTCGTTAACAACCACCAATCCGCACTGGGCTCGCGTGGTGGTTCATGGCCCGTTCTCCCTATCCATCCATAGGGAAGGCTCGTGCCCCAGCAGTGGGGACATAAATGAGCTGATGATGATGATGATAATGATTTTTTTTAGTATAGATTTTAGTTAGAAACTGAAACGAAAATTAATTACTACCTAATTACTGTTAAAAATCGCATTAATGTCTTGTTGATGGGATTACCATCCAGCTGTACGAGGAGTAGAGTACGCTTGTGTTAGATATGGGTTCACACGTCAGTAGTTTGACATAGGTAGCTATTACTTGGTTCGGCTCCTGACTTAGATATTGAACGACCTACCATGTACCAAGCCGAGCACAAGCTGTACTGTGAATCGAACCCGCAATCTCTAGTTTTGGGACTAGGTGGCCTTACCACGAAAGCGCAAATATGAAGATTGTACAGATATTGTATCTGCACACCTCTGACTTTTTTATGAATGAGTAAAAGCGTGAGTAATATTGTAAGGTAGGTAATATATAAATCTTCTGTGCGTGTGTATGTTATTGAACTCCTTTTAAACGGCTGGACCGATTTGGATGAAATTTTTTGTGTGTGTTCAAGTGGATTCGAGAATGGTTTAAATTTACAATTGGACCCGGTAGGTAGCGCTGCCATAGAGGTCCATACGGGTGTTCTTAAGCGGACGAATGATTTGTTTGTTTTGTTGTCATGGAAACTGTCAACGTATTGTTAGTTTTGTTGTCATGGAAACTGTCAAAGCGGTATACGAAGTCCGCCGGTTAGTTAGTACTGTAGGTAATATTTGAAAAAACATTATTTTACTTCATTGCTTACCGCATTATGATTTTAATTAAATTTTTATGACAACGATGGTGTTCGATCATGTCTATAAGAGATCATAAGAGATCAATTATTTATTGTAGCCTGAAATGAATAAAAATAAATAAAAAATCTGCTGTAATGATTTAGTCACCTTAAAGAACCGCTTTTGGTATTTGTGATGTCGTCAATTGAAAAGTTTATTATTATTATTAATAGTGAAGAGGAGAATATTGGGGAGCTCGATGGTGCAGTGGTTAACGCGCCAGGTCTACGATTGCTAAGGTCAAGCTGCTTTCGCAAAGGCCTTCATCGGACAGATGTCCAAACATTTATCATCGCTTAGGAAGGCACGTAAAGCCCCTGTTGGTCCCGGCTGAATTAGCAGTCCTTAACAACCCGCATTGGCCCGCGTGGTAGGTGACAGCCTGTTCTCCAATCCATCCATAGGGAAGGCTCGTGCCCCAGCACAGGAGACATAAAATGAGCTGGTAATGAATATTGAGGCCTTTTTTCCAGCAGTAGGTAGGATACAATATAGGCTACTAAAATAATTTAATATAATTTGAGTCAATAGACGTAACTATGGAGTGGAGCCTAAAAGAGCATCAGGAAGTTATCGATTGTGATTCTCGTAATCTATATTCTTGCAGATGACCAATGGTTGGTGTTATTTTTGAGAGGGTGCAAGTTCAGTTTGGAGAGAGCGAAACAGAAAATAGACCTCTACTACACACTGCGTACGACGGAGCCCGTCCTCTTCAACACTATGCCAACTCGGGAATTTTTCAATCGTATGATGGACTTAGGGTATGTATTGTTACTATAGAAACAATTATTTTACTGGTAATTTATTTAATGCGCCTGAAAGTTTTTTTTTGTAACTTTTAAATCTTTTTTAATTAATTTCTAAAGTTTACTTGAACATTTGAAATGAAAAATTATTTACGACTTTTTCATATCTTTTTTAATTACTATTTATTCGCCATTATTAATAATTAAAATATTATTTTATAATATTAAATCAGAATCACGAAACGTCAGGATAAACATTATTTATAACTACCTAATGTTTAAAATAATCGCGAGTAGATCCGTAAAAGTTGTTTTATTTCAATATTAAATAAATTATAAAATTATAGCTTGCCTATTTTTAAGTGGTCCATAATATTAGTAAAATAATATTCAGGGCGCCAAGTGCCATTTTTGTTTGACATTTGGATCACGGTTAACAAAAGTCAGTATTCGTATGGTTTTGAAGCAGCGCCTCCTGACAAACGAGGCAATTTAACATTTTACCATACTTTTACAAAAAAAAAATAAAATACAAATAATAAACAAAACTCCTACTACGCTAAACAAATATCGATGACGTTGTTGTAATTGAATAGAGCTCACTTTGGCTTACATAGTAAGTAGTTAGTTCACTCAAATCGCCGGTAGTGCACCTTAGTATTTATCAAAATGTTCCTTACAGGGCGATAGTGTATCTGCCACATGCGCCTGGGCCGGCCGATCCCGTCGTGAGCATATTCAGACCAGGAACTTACGACCCAGCTGAGATCGACATGATGGACCTTATGCAATGCTCATTAATTATTCAAAAGGTAAGACTATAAAAAAACACCTTTTTGACTCATTTTCATGGACAACTCAAGCTTGACCAAAATATTTGTTATGCCAACACTGTCATTGTCATTTCACAAAAAAGCCCTAATGGTTTCGGAATTTTTATACTGTCCCCGTTAAAAAAACCACTGTATATCTGTAAGTAACCTTCTTTTTGTCTTCTTTTTTTTCTTTCTGTTTTTTTTTATTTTTTGTTATTGTTTTACTCTCTTTTCCACTGACATTAATGTACTCAGACTGCGGGAGGGGCTTGGTGTCCTGTGATTACAGGTTCTTTTTTAAAACCTACTAACACTCAAATTAGCAGCCTATCGCTGGATTTTAAGTCCTGTTTGTACAGAGAAAATCAATAAAAAATGTACTTATTTATTATTTATAACTATTGAATATACACAAAAATTTCAGATAGTCTTGTTTGAAAACGACAACGCCGTCGTCGCTGGTGTCCGCTCTATCATGGATTCTGATAACTGCAGTATGCGTCATTTTCTACAAGTGAGTCCAATTGTGGCGAAAAAGATGTCAGTCTTTATGCAGGTAACTAAAACAACATTTATTTTTTATTTATTTTTTTAATTTAGTAATTATTAATCTGTATTAAATTGGTTTGAAAACCAATACAGTACACAGCTTTGTATTCTTAGTAGAAAAAATAAATTAAAAATATTTTTATAATTACTTATTTATGTATTAATAATAAACAAAATCTTTAATATACAAAAGCAAAAGGTTGCTTTTGTATATTACTTGTATATAATGTACCTAAGTGAACGCGGTACATAATTTACCAGCGAGTAAGAGTATTGGTAAACAAGAAAACTACACTCAAGAGCAATGAATCCAACTTAAAGAAACCTATAAATCTCGGAAACTAAGAATGCTAGCTTAATGAAATAAATTGTGTTTAATAGACAATTTAATACTCTTTAAAAGAAAGTAATATAATTTATGAGTCACTACATTTTATTTACAAAAAATTACATAAAGAAAAAAACTGCTGATCTCGCCTTAAAATAAACATAGGAAACATGACATTTTTGAACAACATTACGATTCTCTTAAATTTTAATACTTCGTATTGCCTCCTCGTGCTTCCATTACTGTTTACGCGGTTTGGCATGCTGTAGGGTAAAACCGAGATAGTGGCCCCAGTGGGATAGGTGCCACATTTGCAAAAAACCAAACTTCCGAAAATCGCAGTAAATAATTAATAGGTTTAATATGAAGTGTAGGCGCCACAAATTTCATCCCCTGCCGGCCGTGGTGCGGAACAGTCTCGTCTTGCCTGTGCGTGCGATCATCTCCGCGGTGAACGCCACAAAGGCCTCAAAGTCCTAAGCGTAATTTTTTACTGTTGTATAACTTTATAAATAGTAATGAAATCCGTTTCATTATTATTATATCAATATACTGGTTCATTGAGAACGCCCCTAGGCGTCAATTATCGATATTTTAACAAAACATACATATTGTACATTTGTAGTTTAGTTTAAAAATAACAGGGCATCTATCCACATCAAAAATGATAGCCGCCCCATTTTTTCGCGGTATACGTGCTCTAGGGGCATCTATCCCCCATACCAAATAAAATAAAAATAAAATACGCCAGCGTGTTTCTGATAAGTTTTGTTAATATTTTAATGGCTGTTTTTAATCGATTACTGTCGATAAGTTGTAAAACCTCGTAAGCCTCATCATGTACCTGATCCATTGAACTGAAAATCTCCTAGTCTTTTAATCGATCCTGAAAATTTATAAAATATTAGCGTTATTGAAATTGGTAATGATAGTAGAAAAAGAAATGCCTTCGAAATTTTATTTAAATCTTTACTAATACCACTAATTTCTTTGACCATGTCTAAAAGAGTTAAGCAATGAGCAGAAATTCTGAATTCAAGCTAAAAAAGAGAGATATTGCTAAAAAGAAGAAAAACAAGAAAAAACAAAGTAAGTTAGATTCAAATATAATGTGCCTTCCTATTGCCTGCTTATAATGTTCTACAAATATGTAAAACTGGACAAAATTATTTATAAAATTTAAAACAATTATTAATGCCCGTTTATGACTATGCACGATAAAACTTAAATGTGGGATTATTTGTTATACAAATTGTTAAGGTTATTACAATTACTAAATCTAAAATAAAACATTTTTATTACGTATTTTACTTATTTTATTCTATAGGGCATCTATCCTACATCACAGGCTTCTATCCTCCTTTGCATTTTCATGGTGAGGTATCTATCCATATAAGTTATCTAAAAAAAAGGTTTTGCTAAAACTTAATTTCTGCACAATCAGTACCTAGTTGTTCGGTCATCGAAAACAGGTCGTAATGTAAGATAAATAATAATAAGTAATCTTCATTGGAATTATTCTTGGTAAATAAATGGTTTTCAGATTACGAGACTCTTTCAAAAAGTAGGGCATTAATCCCGGTTTTACCCTACACCAAGTTTCTTATACGATTTTGGGGAATATTCTCCCATTCCTCTATGAGAGCAATTTTGAGCTCACGAAGCGTGATTGGGGGACGGTTCGTTATTTTACGCATCTCCCTAGCTCGTCCAAAGCATGCTCGATCGGGTTGATATCCGGGCTGCGTGCTGGCCACTAGTAATGTTCATCTTTTGAAGGTAGTCATTCACAATCCAACCTGTATGAGGTCGGGCATTGTCATGCATAAAAATAGCATCCTCACCCAAATTGACCATAAATGGACCAACGTGTTCATTAGGGATTTCTTCTACATATCTTATGCTAGTTAAAGAGCCGTTTTCTATGAACACCAGTTCTGTGCGACTCTCAGAAGAAATTCCGGCCCACACAAGTACAGAACCACCACCATAGCACATGAGTGCTACTTTTTCTTCGATGCATGCTTGCTTGAATCTTTCCCCTGGTTTTCTATACACTCTGTGTCTTCCATCGTGCATCTACAAGCAGTAGAGCATAAATTTTGATTCATCAAAGAACATAACTTTTGACCAATCTTCAATAGTTCAATTTAAGTGGTTCTGGGCATATCTTAGTCTTGAAATACGATGCCCACGCTCACGCTCCAGTTTAGGGCCGTTTGCAGGTCTAAGTGGTTTCAAGTTAGCTTCAGCAAGTCGTTGTCTTAGGGCCTGTCGTCCATGCGCTTGGGTTACTTTCTCCGAGGCGTCGAAACTGATTTGTAAGTTCAGTTCCTGTGAGAAAGTGTTTACGAAGCATGGTGTTCACCAAGTATCGATCTTCTCTTGCTGTGGTACACCTGGTTCTGCCTGTTCCTGGTCTGCGTAGGTTAGAGCCAGTCTCCTCGTAACGTCGGAGAACTTTTTGTACTGTTGACAGCGACACACCGACAGTCCTGGCTGTTTTGCGCTGACTCCGGCCGGTTTCCAGCATTGTGAGAATTCTGGTGCATTCTTCAGATGTAAGCGACGGACATGATTACAGCTTGAATAATAAATATTGTTTATATACCCACTTAAATAACAGATTAGAAACAAAAGCAAAAACAAATGCAGTAATTTCGTAGTTCCATCTTCGAAAGTCTCCCTTTCTCAAATTTGATTTTTTTATGACATAACTTTACAATAACTAGGAAGTTTTATTACTTTTATTTAAAGAGTATTTAATTGTTTAATAAACACAATTTATTTCATTAAGCTAGCATTCTTAGTTTCCGAGATATAGGTTTCTCTAAGTGACCCGGATTCATTGCTCTCGAATGTAATTTAATTCGTTGATAACTCGACAAATATACATGCATACCTGACAATAACTTTTACTTTAAAAGTCATTTAAAAATAACACAAAGAGTACTCGTAAAAGAATTGTAAATTCAACACACAAATATAATAATTATTGCTGTATCTTCTAATTAATCTTTCTACTTGCATCCTATGTGATTTGTTTTAAACAGAGTACGACACGAGTTTTTATGAAATATTTATAGTGCCAAGCAAAGCATTTTGGCATGGCATTGCATGGCATGGCATGGTATGGCATTATTGACGGTTTTAACCTAACCTAACAACATCTCAATTTAAAAGAAAACATATGGTTTAAAAATTCGTTTGTATTGATATGAAATGACACACGTCCCAAATAATAATACCTACAGTGATAATATTTATTACAGGACGCAGCTCCCGTACGCATGAAGGGTAACCACTACCTCAACACCATACCTGGTTTTGAAACCGTGTACAACTTGTTTAAAAACTTCCTAAACGAGAAGAACAAAAGTAGGGTAAGTATCGCTGTATAAAAACTGAGCGCTTTTTTCCTCCCGTAAGACCCAGTCAACCCGAGCCACGTACCCTTTAGAGACAATTTTACCTTGTCGATCCGAACCGAAGGCCTCGGAGAATCTACTAGGGGACCCCCTTTTAGGATGTTTCGATCACACGGCTGGGCACGGCTATAAATATTGTCTATTATTGCCGTTATTGGCATACAGGGCATGCCATCCCTTGCCGATTGTAACCGACAGTGGCGTTCAAAAGTTGTTTTCATGCATAAAAACTAACCATTTTACCTAAGCAAAACTATTAATAACTCACTAAATCCACATTGGGCAAGATTGGTGGTGATGATCGATCTCCCCATATATTATTTTAAGTTTAAGCTCTTCTCTGGTACATGGAAGCGCTGCTTTGATATGCTATACAAACTCTCTTTTCCAATATAATAATCGAATCGTAAATAAAACTCGGAGGAGCTCGATGGCGCAGTGGTTAACGCGCCCGGTCTGCGAGTGCTGAGGTTAAGCAACTTTCGCAAAGGCCGGTCATCAGATGGGTGACCAAAAATTTATCATCTCGAGCTCCTCCGTGCTTCGGAAGGCACGTAAAGCCGTTGGTCCCGGCTGAATTAGCAGTCGTTAACAACCACCAATCCGCACTGGGCCCGCGTGGTGGTTTATGGCCCGTTCTCCCTATCCATGCATAAGGAAGGCTCGTGCCCCAGCAGTGGGGACATAAAAAATGAGCTAATGATGATGATGATGATGAAATAAAACTAGCACTAACGTCTCAAACATTTTTCAGATGTTTGTTCACAACAAGAACTTCGAAGAATTGTATAAACACGTGCCACAGGAGGTACTTCCTTCTGAATACGGAGGCAAAGCTGGACCTATAAAAGATGTCACTGGTATGTACTGTACAAAGTACAAAGATAGAATAAACAATACTAGTAATGAACTCACTACTCTGCAGCAGTTGACGATATAAGTTATGTAGTTAATTTAGCTTAGTGATTTGAGAAATTTGTTTCTTTTGATTGATATCGAGGACTACGAGTAAAAGTTATCAGTTTTCGTAAAAACCAAAAAGCCTATAAAACTAAATTCATATTTTGTTTAATTAGAGAGCACATTATAGCATACGCAAATTGCCTTGTTCGAAAAGGGCGACTAAGTTTTAAGTTCCTTTTAAAAATGTAAAACCTTTTATACACTTAGTTAGCGATAAGACTTTGCTTTGATATTTTAAAATCTTTTAAATTTTTGCTGAACTGTCGGTATATTTTTAAATTTCAGATTGTTTTTGTATTTACCTTCTGAACAAAAAGAAATGAAATGTCGTTATAAATTATTAATCAATTTACAGATTATTGGAAAAAGAAAGCAGAAGAATACTGGCCTTGGCTGGAAGAGGACTTGACCTACGCCACGGATGAGAGCAAAAGGCCCGGCAAGCCCAGGACCGCTGAAGACCTTTTCGGAGTCGAAGGGTCTTTTAGACAGCTTCAATTCGATTAATTTTGAATCAATATTTCTGCTTGTTTGACAATGCCTTAAGGAAGAAGTAACGATTCCAAAAAAAGCTATTTTGGTCCACATTTTATTAAATGAATGTTTTCATGACATAATTACTCAAATTATTTAAGCTTTTATATTTTTTGACCAATAAAATGATCATAAATATTGCGACGTTATTGATTTAATTTGTTAATTTCAACAAACCTCGTGTAAGCTGGATGATGGGAACGTTCACAAATTCGCAGAGCAAATAAGAAATAGGTACTCAAGGTTTGTACATTTCATGGCATATAACAGGCTCAACTTGGGAAGCCCCTCATATCATGACATCGTCATGGAGATGGCGACATTATGGCCGTAAATAACATGTTATTTTACTCGAAATTCTCAACCATTAAAGCAATGGCTTGGCTATCTCATATGTCATGAGACAAACATAAGAGAAATGCACCCTCACCAGGTCTCAAACTCGGTACTTATTGGTCTGACCGTTGGTAAACCTCTAGAATACAGACAAAAAAGTGATTTAAAAACAAACAACGTCATTTACACTTGCTTCGCTCTAAGTTATATAAGTGGGAAATTTGAGGAAACGTGGCTGCACCGAAAAAAAATCAAAATAAATTATTGCCTTGTGTTTAGATTTAGGCGCGTAAATACGTATATATACGAATATCATCTTAGTATACCACTGATAGCATTGTTGTGTTCCGGTGGTTAGTGATAAGATAGCCAGTTCCTCAGTAATGGTTGAGGATTTTGGATGATGTGCGCTTTTACTTTGGGCCTTATAGTCACTTACTTACTTATTAGGTTAGAAGAAGGCCAGACGTCACACGACAATCAAAAATGTGTTAAAAAGGTTACTTTAAAAGACCTCAAGTATACTAGCAGTAGAATAAATTTCATCATCAAACAAGTAAAAAATTATTACAATACATTCTTCACTGAACCACCTGAAGGGTTTATCATAGACGTACATAGAAAGCGTAATTGCTATTGCTGTAATTTTAATGTTCTGCTCTAATAACGGGGCTTATATACTTGAAACACAGTCTATCCAACCTCTTAAGTCTTCACGCTGTGCTTGGAATAATCTGTTCCTCGTGAAATTTGTGTTTTCAAAGTTCCTAGAGCGAGTTTTCTTTACCGTTTTATAATTTTAACGAAAACGAATTTCTTTGACAAAATTTTAACTTACCTCGTTTGTCACCAGAAGACCTTCAATGCCATACCATTTCTGATTTACGTTAACGTGATCAAGTAAAGATTACACAAAAAAAAAAAAAACCGGACAAGTGCGAGTCGGACTCGCGCACGAAGGGTTCCGTACTTTATGACGTATTAAAAAAAAACTACTCACTAGATCTCGTTCAAACCAATTTTCGGTGGAAGTTTGCATTTTAGTTTTATCATTCTCTTATTTTAGAAGTTACAGGGGGGGGGACACACATTTTATCACTTTGGAAGTGTCTCTCGCGTAAACTATTCAGTTTAAAAAAATTATATTAGAAACCTCAATATCATTTTTGAAGACCTATCCATAAACACCCCACACGTATGGGTTTGATGAAAAAAAATTTTTGAGTTTCAGTTCTAAGTATGGGGAACCCCCAAAATTTATTGTTTTTTTTTGTATTTTTGTGTGAAAATCTTAATGCGGTTCACAGAATACATCTACTTACCAAGTTTCAACAGTATAGTTCTTATAGTTTCGAAAAAAAGTGGCTGTGACATACAAACGGACAGACAGACAGACAGACCCCCCTGATCTAAGAAAGATTCGGGATCCGTAAAAATCATCGACTTATTAAGGATACAGTAATAAGACTTACCTAATGCCGAAATTTTCGCATTTCTTTCGTCGATGCACGATGCAAGTTCACAGTCGAGTGGTCAAACAGTTGCCAAACGTTTGTTGCTACAACATTAATCGAAACTAGTATTCGTTGGCCATACTAGAAACAAGTAGTGCTCAGGATAGACTGCACATTAACTATTGTATACTTCACACTTCTATTTATCGTAAGTAACTTTTTAGCTGTATTTCTAAGAGTATACTATTTAGCAGTGTAATGGAGGATGTGTTAAAATATATGGAAGAATGAGTATGATTGTGCCGTTAAACATTGTTACAATATTTTTAGTTATTAAAAAAAACACGTTTGTAGGTATAGAAATATCGGCTCAAAAAATAAAAAAGGGGTGCGATTATTGAAAGACACTGATGATAGATAAAAATGACAAAAAGTATACTATTAAAATATTGTATTTATTTAAATAATTACAAATTGTGTTTTCTAGAATTGTTAGTGTTAACATAAGTACGTTGTTTTGAATTTAAATTATTATACTTTCTAAATCTTTTTTTATTATTTGGAATTTTGCGTTCTCAATTATATAATGTTTTATTAAAAAAAATCAACAAGTCTCAGGAAGCTAAGGGTGGGAATCGAACCTACGACCTATGGATAACCGGTCCATTCTCTGACCGCTGAGTTACCAAGACCCCAGAAGACTCGTTGAATTTTTCTAGTGCTTTGTGATTTACACTGCTATTCGAAAGAACACTTTTGCAAGTATTTAGTAATCGATGAAGACGTAATTTCTTTTTTTTTGGAATTTTGCGTTCACAATGCTACATAATAGTTACAAGATAAAGTTTTACTAGAAAAAAAACAATCTAATAAGTATAATTATAAATGGACATGGAAATCAATATTCGATTGCATTCGGATATATGATGATTACCGAGAAACATTGAGAAATAGATGCACTATAGGTACTTAGATGTGGTTTGTATGTTTTAAATATTATCATATTTATTATTATTATATTTGTATTTATCTTGGCAAATCGAAAAATATTATTAAATTATAGTTTAGATAGTTTTAAGCGTTTTTGCAAAATGTTGCCTTTTTTAGTTAATTTTGAGGAATACTTCATTAGAATTGAACATGAAGGTGCCGGTGCGACCTCTACCGCCAGAACTGCTTGAACAAGCCAGGGATGAGCTTAACGAAGACCCGAAGCGTCTCGAGGATGGCATACAGCACCTCAAGGAATGGATTGCTAAGCAGTCATACTTGCGCGCTAGGACAGGTAAAATTTATATTTGTTATGATTATTCACATATAATTTTACACAAATATTGTTGCACACAAATTACAATTTCAAAAGAAACAAAGTGTTGAAAAAAAACCACGAGCGGGATTCGAACTATGCTATGGTGGTGGTAGTTGGCAGTGCACCTGACCCGGCATGTCATGGGGTGCGGGTTCGAATACCGCTCGTGGAATTTTTTCAAAACTTTGTCTTTTTTTTTTCAAATTATATTTGTTATTTAATTTTATAGGCCTATGTGCAGAAGTGAACTTATATAGGCAGATGATGATAATAATGATGATGATTTAAAATATTTGAAAAGTTAATGCTTTAGGCACATGAGTAAAATATATTTACTCATGTGCCTTAGGTCAAACAGGCCGGCCCTGTTTTACTTGTCAGCCCTCTAGACATGTGGCGTAACGCTAATAGAATAGAAATGAAATAGAATATTTATTGTACGGGATAAGTTAATGATACGTATAAATGACGTCATATCAATCCCATACAATAATCATTCCATTTTGTCTCTATTTTATTAGTGTTATGCCACTTGTCTAAGGGGGGGGGGTCACAATAACTCAAATATCTGTTGAGTTATTGTGTTCTATGTTTGCGTTAGTTTTGTTTTCTATCCTACTAATATTATAAAATCTTTGTTACTCTTTCACGTAAAAACGACTGAATGGATTTGGATGAAATTCGGCATACAGATAGTTTATAACCTGGATTAACACATGGGATAGTTTTTATTCCGATATTCCCACGGGAATGAATGGAAACTGTCAAAGTGGATGTTTGTTACTCTTTCACGTCAAAACTACTGAATGGATTTGGATGAAATTCGGCATACAGATAGTTTATAACCTGGATTAACACATAGGATAGTTTTTATCTCGATATTCCTATGGGAATGAATAGAAACTGTCAAAGTGGATGTTTGTTACTCTTTCACGTCAAAACTACTGAATGGATTTGGATGAAATTCGGCATACAGATAGTTTATAACCTGGATTAACACATAGGATAGTTTTTTTACCGATATTCCCACGGGAATGAATGGAAACTGTCAAAGTGGATGTTTGTTACTCTTTCACGTAAAAACTACTAAATGGATTTGGATGTAATTCGGCATACAGATAGATTATAACCTGAATTAACACATAGGATAGTTTTTTTTACCGATATTCCCACGGGAATGAATGGAAACTGTCAAAGTGGATGTTTGTTACTCTTTCACGTAAAAACTACTGAATGGATTTGGATGTAATTCGGCATACAGACAGTTTATAACCTGCATTAACACATAGGATTAGATAGACGGGAATGAATGGAAACTGTCAAAGCGGTACGAAGTCCGCCGGGTCCACTAGTGTAAGTATGTATTTAAGTATTTTAAGTATGTTTATCCGTTGTCTAGTAACCATTCAACGAGTTTCATAACGAAGCTTCTCTTGGGCTAGATAATTGGTGTGAGTCTACACTTCCTACGAAAGTTTATTTATTTGTAGTTATTTTATAAAAATGGTATGAAAAAAGAAAGTGACACTTTACAAAAACATGGAAGATACAATTTAAAATGCTAAAGAACCTAAATTCATAAATAGGAGTTGGAGCTATAAGTTTTTAAAAAACATATTTACGGGTAAGCACAGTGCCTTGATCTCACGTGATGTTAAGTGATGATAAGGCCATTTATAACTATAACTATGACTAACTATACAATTATAACTATTTATTTGATTGATAATAAAACTTTATGTCTAACTGTAGATTTGACATTGCTTTTCATTTATTTATCGAAATATTAAGATATAGGGTGACTTTAGAAAGTCACGAACATAATTAAACATTATCACAACATTTTGTTATCAACGATAAGATTGTTTATTTCAGACGATCAATGGTTGGCAGCGTTCTTGAGGGGTAGCAAACACAGCATTGAAAGAGCAAAGGAGAAAATTGATATGTACTATTCGTTGAGAGCGACGGCACCAGATTTATTTAGCCCCAGATATTCTGATCCAAAATTCATGGAGCTCCTTCGATCTGGGTAACTAATTTTATTAATATCATCATCTTCATTTCAGCCCGTGAGCCCCCACTGCTGGGTAATTCAATTTAGCCAGTCCCGTGCGAAATGGATAAATTATAAAATGAAAATAATAATAAAATTCCAATGAAATATGTCTTTTTGCATGACCAATTTAAAGAAGCTTAAGAGAACCCCTTATACGCGTGTAAAAAAATGGCAACCGTCAAAGAGAACGACTACAACCGCTCTCTCTACCTTTTGGTAGAGTGGTTGTAGTTGATCAACCTTTTGGGTAACAACAAAGAAAAAAATATATGATTGATATTTTGAATTGTAATTTTACGTTCAATTCTAGTATGTATATCGAAACTGAAAAGAGCACCTAAAAAGGCGACTTTCTTCGAACCCACGATCATCCGAAAGCAGTTCCTAGTGAGCTACCGAAAGAGGTGATAAAGAGCTGTTTTCAAGTGCTACTTCCAATTTTGTTATCTTGAGATAATCCATAGCTATCAATTTCAAGCCAATATCCAGTTGTTAATCATGTGTTTCAAAGACGATTAATTATTCCTTAACCCAGTCCTTGATTTTCAATTGTTATTTTTCTGGTACACCTCTCTCAAATAGGTATCCAAGTAAATAAAGTGATTCAAGTCTTATTAAAAAAAAAATGTGTTAACTCTTTGCAGAGTCGCTCTTGTACTACCAAGGACAGCTCACCCGACCGCTCCGAGGGTGGTGATGATTCGAGCTAACCAATACGACCCCGACAAGTATTGTGTCACCGAACTGTTGTCTCTGACCTTAGTAATGCAACAAGTAAGGATCTGATGCATCAGTATTAATTTTTGTGATCATACGAGCATACGGCCCGTCTGACGAAAGCAGTATCTCCAGCCAATTGACTCGTGCAACACTAAAGACATCGCATAGGCGTTGCCGACCATGAAGCTTCAGTTCTCATGCAATCTTACTGGATCTGATAAAAGTATAGTACTGTGAAACCCGAAGGGCTTCACTTATCTTATTAATAAAAGACGCGGTTAAATATTATTTTATATATTTTATCAAGTGAATTACAATCAATCAAATTCTATCGTAGCCGCGGGCTGACGTTCTAATCATGATCTTCTTTTATTTTCTTCCCGAAACTCTTTTTTCTTTGCTACCTTTTATTTTTGAGTCAGGCCACACCGCCTGCCAGAGACGCCGCTCGAGCAAGTTAGGCTCGATCATAACAGTACTAGTAGTAATAACCAGTAACTATCGCACTGCTGGACTAGTGCCTCAATCATTGAAATCAAGTCATCGCTACTATCGATGGGTATTGGCTTTATACCACGTTTGCCACATGCAGGTTGGTTATCACAAACCCGGGCCATGCATCGAAAAATCTAAACACCTTTACCTGATCTGAATGGTACCCAGGATCTTCGGTATCGGGCCGAGCGCTTTGAGAGGCAAGCCACCGAGATGTCTGTGGATCGTAGTAACGCTATTAAAAAGTAAATCTAAAATGCTGCTTTTTGTTGCTTTTGCAGCAGAAATAGCTAGGTTGGTCACCATTCAATCGGATCCTGGGAAGAGTCTTCTTAACGCGCAAAATATTTTTTTTTTCCGGTTTTATTTATTTATTTATTCAGCAACGGCGGTAGAAACGTTCTTTGAGGTTTAACAGGGTAAAATAAGTATGGGTATATGTAAATTATACGCAAATTTTGGGTGCAAATCCTTATCCGTACTTTATCGAGATAATTGATTTTAGGCTTTGTGATCAATCTAAAGTATTATCTACGTTGCTCGTTATCAGATAGCGTAGTTGTCAAAAAACGTTCCTAAAAATGTTACCGCCAGTTTTTGTTTTAGTTTTTTGACTGAGATTATGATGATTTCGATATGGATTTTAAGTACCATTCAATGTGAACCTTTGTGGTTACTAAGTTCTATTTGGCATACCTATCATAGCTCAATATGTAAAATGTTTTAAATGTTGTAAATGATAAAAAAAAACGATACTATCTATTTTTTTTATAAGGACCTCGATGGCGCAGTAATTAACGCGCCCGGTCTGTGAGTGCTGACGTTAAGCAACTTTCACAAAAGTCTGTCATCGGACGGGTGACCAAAAATTTATGATCTCAAGCTCTTCCGTGCTTCGGAAGGCCTCTCAGTAGTTGAGGTTGAGGATGAAATGAAATATTTCGGAAGGGAATATTGTGCTTCGGAAGGCCTAAAGCCGTCAGTCCCGGCTGCATTTGCAGTCGTTAAAAACCACCAATCTGTACTAGGCCCGCGTGGTGGTGTACGGTCCATTCTCTCTATCCATCCATAGGGAAGGCCTATGCCCCAGCAGTAAGGATATAAAATGAGCTAATGATGACTATATTTTTTTAGATTTTGTACCTGGAAGATGACGCTTTCGTTGTGTCAGGAGCAATCAACGTTGTAGATTTAGAGGGCGCCACCATAGCTCATTTTCTTCAAATGACTCCCGCGCATATGAAAAAGATGATAGTCTGTGGACAGGTGCGTAGTAAGACAATAGTCTCTTATTTGCTTCCAATTACCATGGGATCTTTCGTTCTTATGTTTTCAAATATATATGTATGTTTCACACGTAAGGGAATCAAATTTAATGAAATAAAGTATTACCATTTATGATTTATAACATTTTAGGATGCATCACCTGTAAGACTGAAAAGTTCACATTATATTGGAACACCAAATGGGTTTGAAACTGCTTTTAATATCGGAAGAAAAATACTGAGCGACAAACATAAAGACAGGGTAAGTATGAGTGTATTTATTTATAATTTTGATAATGGAACTCATGGATTTGTAAGACTTATGAAGCTTAATGCGTTTTATTCGAAAGTTTTATTGGTATTATACCTTTGACAAGTCAAAGTTTTAAACAATCAATATGAACAGATGGTAACCATACGTATTATATAATTTTGCAGATATATTTACACAAGAGCATCGACGAATTATACGAATTTGTTCCGAAAAAAGTGTTGCCTGTAGAATACGGTGGCGAAGGAAGCACGATCCAGGAAATAATTGGTAATCTTAATTTGCTAAGTAGCTTTCTGCATAAGTAGTTTACTACAGGGGAATTCTATTTCAATTTAAGCAAATTTTATCGTGTCATTTAAAAAAAAAATGCACATGTACCTACAAACATTGGACATTGTATTTAGGGCTAATATATGGTTGTTTTTATGCAAGTCAGCACCAATATTTAAACTTCTTGCTAATAGTAGCTCATTTTAAATTTTTTGTATGCATAATAATTTAAACTTTTTATTGGTACACTTCTTTTAGATTATTGGGAAGAAAAGATTAAAGAATACAGTTCTTGGCTTGAAGAAGACCTGCAGTACGGGACCGATGAAGCTCTAAGGCCTGGTGAGCCGAAAACAGCTGCCGAATTGTTCGGCGTCGAGGGCTCCTTTAGGCAGCTGGAGTTTGACTGATACACAATAATAAACTTTATTACTTTTTATTAAGCTTTGTTATTAACCTTCAGAATATAGATATAATCTCCTCCATCACTGAAAATCCTTTATAAGTGGGTGTCTAACATTCTATAACGACGAACCAGCCAAATTCGTGTTTACTGACTGAGATTTAATTTTAATTGTATTCCAACAGATAGACAGACAGTGCGTGAGTGATATTACGTAGTTTTCTGTATATTTAGTTCGATATTTGTTTTACCCTGACATTATATTTTATTTTATTTGGAAAGAAGTCTTAAATATAATAAGTACTCTTTGAATAGGGCTCCTTTGCCTTACAAAGTAAAAGTTGCTAGTGTCGATTAATATCGGCAAGTTGGATTGAGCCAAGATAGCATAGTTGGTAGTGCACCTGACTCGGCATGTCATAGGGCGCGGGTTCGAATCCCGCTCGTGGAATTTTTTCAAAACTTTGTCTTTTTCAAATTGTAATATGTTCGCAACAATATTTGCGTAAAATTATATGTAAATAATCATAAGTACTCATTAGTTTTTTTCGATATTAAACAAGTATTAGATGGTACACTTTTCGCTAATGTTGCAAAAGGTGATGATGACATTGTTTAGTGTGCATAACCGAGTTGCTTCATCGCATGTAACAATTTTTCACGACGTCTTAACCTAAAATTTTTGCTTACAATTTAATTAACTACTTAAAATATAAACAAAATATACTGAGAATATTAAGAAAAAAAAAAAAAACAAATGTTGTATACAATTCTTTACATGAAATATCGTATGTAACTTGCTGTAACTAATTAGTAAACGTCGGTCGTTACGTAAAATATCACCACGCTAGCCTTCAACTATTGGGCTCTACCTTTTTTACTCGACTGTGTCAGAAGGAGGATAATGTTTTTCGAGCGTATGTATGTATGTAAGTATGTATGTATGTATGTCTGTTTTTTGGCACGCCCTACAGCCCAAACGGCATGGTGGATTTTAACATATGAGGTGTTGTTAGATTTGTGTTGACTGTGGAAGTGACATAGGCTATAAAAAAAAATAAAAAAAACAAAAAAAAAACAAAAAAAAAAAAAAACAAAAAATACAACAAAAAAAATATCGTAAAAACATTGGCCGGGTTAGCTAATAATTAATAGTCTTGACCCCAAAAAACTGTTAGATCGACCACACGATCAAATTTTTTTAAGCGAACTACAACATCTACGGAATTTAAAGAATATGACCAATTTTTCTATGGACGTAGATGTAGTTAATAAAATTCATTTACAGCAATGTTTTGCGGTGTTTTGTTTTCGGGAATATTAGCAGATTTTTATATGAACTACTAGCTGACCCGCGGACTTTGTACCGCTTTGACAGTTTCTATGACAACAAAACAAACAAATTGTTTCACAGCTATGTTCTATTTTGTATTGTAAAATTAAATTGTCGATTTTAGTATTTCCCGTTACTTACTTATTATTTATGTATCTCACGACGATTACTTACAAAAATAAGTTTTCTATTTCGTAGACTGCTATACTTTGTAAACTTAATGAAATTACAAATGCTTTATGATATACAATATTTTGTTAGGTTACTTGGCGCGTAAATAAATAAAGCTTGAAAGCTCTAAAGAATACTCGAGGGGTTGGTGGGTACTGACGACTGCCATCTTACAATACCAATTGAGGTATTATAGTTAGTTTTTTGGAGATTATTTAAATCTACGGCTCTCTCTATTGACCAATTGTAAAACATGGCGTTTTATAAGACAATAAACTAAGTTGGCAACCAGAAGGAACCAATAAATACAACAAACGTAGTTATTGCCATTCTTCCTTTATAAGTCCTTCAAAATCGTAACGCGATAGATAAGAATTATTCAACAGAAACATTATCAGCCGCTCAATACAGTGTCGCCGGCTCGGCCCGATAGCTGAATACAGCGAGCTCTTTCAGATTATACTCGTATTGACAAAATATATGGTGTAGAAAACAAATTAAACAAGAGTTTTTGGAAACAAAATACGATACTGGTGAGTTTTCATCAGTTTCAATTTGATATATTCATTTGTCTTGTTTATTCAAAATGTCAGTGAAGAAATCACTATCGAAAACAATTATATTATGAACATTCGAACTGAACAAAGGAATGTATATCATTGTCAGTTAGTTTATCTCAATTGGACTAGCACTATAAGATTCACCAAAACACGCTGAATTGAAAATTTATTCAGCTACTTTTAATACATTGTAAGATTGTGTGTCAAATTCTTTCGTGTGAATAATTTGAGATTTAACCAGAGTGACTGAAGAGAAACTACGATGGTGAGAGAATTAACACCAGAATTAGCTAAGATAGCTAAGGAGGAGTTGAATGAGAACACTAAGGAGATCTCAAATGATTTGAAACAAATAAAGGAATGGATCTCCAAACAGGCTCACCTTAAAGCTAGAACAGGTAATTTTCAGTTCATAACTTAAACATTATTGATGTAAAACTATCTGTATACTAATAAAGATATTATAAAAGTAGTACTTTTGAATGTTAAATTGCTAATATTAATGTGTTACTAGTTCTTCAAAATAAAGTGTTAAAAAAATTGTCATTAGCTAATCATAATAACAAATAGTTATCAAACAAATCACAAGATATATTATAACTTTGATACAAAAACACAGATAAAACGGTATATTTGCTTGGTGTTATTTATAGCTTGAATACTATATAGGTACATGTACGGATATCATAACATTATCTTTTTGTAAAATTTCAGATGACCAATGGCTCCTAGGGTTACTTAGAGGCTGTAAGTTCAGTCTAGAGAAACTGAAAAGGAGAATAGATTATTATTACACTTTAAGAACGACAGCATCTGAAATCACATTGAAATTAAAGCCGTCAAAGCCGGAGTTCTTACAGTTTTTAAGAGTTGGGTAGGTACGATGTTTACTTTTTGATTATACGGCATTGAATTGCAAATGTACATAGTCATCGTCATCATCATCAGCTCATTTTATGTCCCCACTGCTGGAGCACGAGCCTTCCCTATGGAGAACGGGCCGTAAACCACCACGCGGGCCCAGTGCAGTGAGGTGGTTGTTAACGACTGCGAATGCAGCCGGGTGCAACGGCTTTACGTGCCTTCCGAAGCACGGAGGAGCTCGAGACGAAAAATTTTTGGTCACTAATCCAATGACTGGCCTATGCGAAAGTTGCTTAACCACAGCACTCGCAAACGGGGTGCGTTAACCACTGCGCTATAGAGCTCCTCAAACAAAATTAAATGTAACAAAATTAAATGTCATCTTCTGCAACTGTCTGTGTCAGTATCATAATTGATTTTATAGTTAGTGGTTGTAATATTTTAATCCATGAACATTGCAAATAAATGGTTTGTCTGATCTTTCTTCACGCCCAAATGGAGCGACGGATTGACGTGATTTTTGCGGAAAGATTTTTATCAGGAACGACAGTGCTCTTGGCCACACACTTTGATATTTGTCGTAGACAACATTCCAAGATGCATTCGTGATATTTTGTTGAGATTGTGACAGACCGTATTACACGCGAGCGAAGTCGCAGGCGGAACCTAGACAGGTTATACGTATGAAGGTGCTTGCAGACTATATGACAAAACATGTTTTATAGCATAGTTATGTAACATGTTTTATTGGGTTGCTGACGTTTCGGACACATTATATTAGGACACAGTGTCCGAATTGACACTTTTTAATTTTATTATTTTTATCACTGAGCGAGGACGATAAGTGCCATAAAATCAACCTTACTATAAGTTTTGTAACATGTAATATAGCATAAGTTGTAGGTAAGTATAACACGTATCTTAATGTGGACTAACCTTTAGAGTTATGGTGGTGGTGGTAGTAAATAACTGTAAAATAAGTAGATAATGTAAAAAACGTCTTTGTAATTTTCAGGACTATTGTCATCCTGCCTAAACCAAAGGCCGGTCTGATCCCACGCATGATCCTCATAAGGCCCGGTGCATACGATCCTCAGGTCAACAATGTCACTGACTTAATGTGCATATTATATTACTTAGTTCAGGTACGTGAAGTATTTTACTATTATGTTTTTTAATTGGAAAAAGGCTTCTATTGAGGATTCCCGATATAAAGGCTTTGTCATATAGCAGGCGGTTGGGACATGAGCGTGATTGAGCGTAGCGCGATAGTTCAGTCAGTCAGTCACACCAACAATTATATCTCTTCTGTGACAATATGACTATCGCGTGACAGCACTATACATTATCTTGGCACGGCGTGCAAGCGGCCATGTATTCTGTGAACTTTTGGGTAACGATTTTTATACATCTTCATAGTTATTTGCACAAAAAAGACACGCTGGCATTGTGTTACTAGCAAGCGTCGAGCACCGCCACGCCTGTCAGCTGTTGGACAAAGCCTTAAGTTTCCAGATTCCTGACGATTTTTCAAGGTTGTTTGTTTGATAGTTTGCTAGGCACTGGATTTACTAACTCCGATGACTGCTTCAGGAGTTTTTAATGGATAGATGCTTCCCTCCTCCATTCGGTGAGAAGTCCCACATAACCATCTGCATCTCCTCGTGCACTGTAGTATGCTTAATGCATTTTTTCTTGTATGAAAAAGGCTCTAAGTTGGCTTAAAAGTAGGCCTGCTCAATAGGAAGTATGTAGTGAAGTATAATGGCAAACCGCCTTTGGACAAATGTTTTACATCTTTTTTATTATATCTTAAAAGTAAAAAAGTGTAATTGCCAATATGTCCTATGGCATACAAAAATGCAACTAAGATAATATTTATGTAGTGGTTATAAATGTGTTGTTAATGGTAATGGTAATAATGGTTTACAAATTTAGCAGACATCACACCACATTATTTTAATTCCATTTTTGTATAAAAAACTAGTCAATAATTTCTAAGATTTTCATAGATATCATGTTCTTTTACAGATCTTAGTTGTCGAGGATGATACAGCGACAGTGTTGGGGACAAAGATACTGGTAGACTACGAGGGTGTCTCCGTGAACCACATGACACAAGCTAACCCGAGCATACTGAGGAAGATGATTGCAGTCAGCCAGGTGTGTAATCAGTAACTCCGTTGATTTAAAAACCCCGACGACTCGGTCAACCCGAGCCGAAGATCTAGTCGTTAGAGGCGCCCTCGGTTTGTACCGCTCTCACAATGCTTGTCTTGTTTCATCATTAAAATTATTACTATTGAATAAAGGCCTATTTACACGTATCCAGTCGCTCGACAACCGCCAGCGCTAGTCACTCAAATCACTAGCATATAAAATAGCCGTGGGCTCTATTCCGTTCCAGTACTGGTAGTTAACGAAGGACTGGCACGAAAGAGCGTTTCTATGGAGCAAGTACCTTTCCAGCGCTGGCGTGCCAGCGATACTGGCGCGCTGGATGGAGCACATACTTGACTGACTGGATACGTGAAAATCCTACAATATTAAAAACGCGAAAGTTTGTAAGTATTGGATGGATGGATCTTTGTTACTCTTTCACGTAAAAACTACTAAATGGATTTGGATGAAATTCGGCAAACAGATAGTTTATAACCTGGATTAACACATAGGATAGTTTTTATCCCGATATTCTCACGGGAATGAATGGAAACTGTCAAAGAGGATGTTTGTTACTCTTTCACGTAAAAACTACTGAATGGATTTGGATGGAATTCAGCATACAGATAGTTTATAACCTGGATTAACACATAGGATAGTTTTTATTTCGATATTCCCACGGGAATGAATGGAAACTATCAAAGCGGTACGAAGTCCGCCGGGTCCACAGTCTGCCATAAGCGATTTGTCATTCGACTGCCATAGAATTACAAAAGACAACAGTACGTAACGCTGAGGCGATACAGTGCTCGAGTGGCGACAGCGTACTGGAAAGCGCAGTGTGGGCAGGCCTCCAACAAGGTGAACCGACGGACGATCTGGTGAAGGTCTTGGGAAGCCGCTGGATGCGAGCAGCACAAACCGGTCGTTATGGAGATCCTTGGGGGAGGCCTTTGTCCAGCAGCGGACGTCTTTTGGCTGAGAAGTACGTCATAGGTCTGTAAAATTACGTAGCTGAGCTAAACTAAGAAAAAATGGCAGCATAATGATTACTTGTCACCAATGCCGTTATGTTTGTCAATGCATCCGTCATATATAAGTAGTTATCTTGCTAAGCGTGTGTGTTTATCACGATCTACAGATAACAACTAGCTAACACTATTGAAATCTAACCAAATAGATAGACTACAGGAAGTAAGAATTAATTCATTAAAAAATGGGATAAGGCTTACAGAGGCAGTAAGAGCTGTTGTCTAAAAATGACGACGATGATGTACCTATTATCGTACATACGCCTGCCCATAAAACTACCACAAACTAACAAATTTCATCAACAGACTTTAAACTTTATGTCTATGGCACATGGTTGAATATTCATTCAAGAAATTTGACAGTTTTAGAGTAGGTACATATAAAAATCGTTCGCCTTATAATGCGCTTTTCTGAAGGCATGTGCCAGTAGGTTTTTATGCTCCGTATTATCTACCGCGAATGTACGCTTGTTACACCAAGAGCAATCTCATAAATGTAGTTTGTATTAATGTTGTATATTTGTGTTTCCTCCTGAAATGTCCTGTTTCTTTCAGGAGGCAATGCCGTTGCGTTTGAAAGGGAGTCATCATTATAACCTACCTACAGGGGTAGAAGTAATATTCACTTTAATATCAGGAATCCTAAATGAGAAAGCTAAAAACAGGGTGAGTATTTTTCTCTTGAAATCAATTGCATCTGTTTATTTGGATGACTAAATGCAAAAAAAAACATTTACAATCACAAGATACTTTTATTTCAGTTTAGGTATTAACTACTACATTATGATAGGTAGGTAAGTATTACAGAATAATCTTTAAATTAAAACAAATAATACTTAGTTATACCTAATTAAGAAAAATTGAAAGTAACGTTGCTACAGTTACTAAAGTTGAGTGTAATATTTTTGTTGTAGGTAGGTAATGTTGGTGTTAGTGATTTGTGTACTGATAAATTCGGCACCATGGAGGTAGAAATAAATAGGTTTAATGATGTTTTGAATTTACAAACTTAGTGCACACGATGTTCTAAATTAAATTTACTTTATACTCTAGCGGATAAAAACGGCTTTTGCACTCAGATATCGAAGAGCAAAAATACTCTTTCCGAGATAGGGGGATGAAAAAAATATTTTTGGTGTACAAAAAAATATTTCAATTTTATAATGAACATTTTATTTGGTAAACCATTACTTGACTTAATTTTATGTCCCTTTGCCTTTATCAAGTAAGCTTTAGCCAATGATGGAAATATTTTACCCGGAATCGTTACACACAATCTTCTTATAATTAGACAGTTTGAGGTAAGATACCCAGTTTCTTACTAGGTAGTTGAAGATTCCTTTTCTCCATCTCCAATTATATACGTAATAAGTATTTAAGAAGTTTATCATGATTTAATACCATTATATAAATTTTCAGCTACGTATCCACAAAAAACCAGAAGATCTGTTCGATTTCATTCCAAAGGAAATACTTCCCGTTGAATATGGAGGGAGTGGAGGAACTATAGCTGAAATTACGGGTTTGTAACAAACATATTTTTATATAAATACTTATTTATTGAAATTGATTATTTTGACACTAATCGTTTATTAAGAAGTTAGGCTGCAAAGTTTTTCAAAGTGTTCCAAAAATAGCGTCAAGCCGACATTTACAAGGTCTAACGAATATATAAGTGCAACCAAGGACGCTTTATTTAAAAAATAATATAGACGTTTTAAAACTTTATGTCATAAAGTTATTTTTTTTGCGTTAAGAAAAAGCAAAAAAACTTAAGGCGAAGGGTCCAATATGATGAGTCTTACAGGAGATGAATGAAAGCAGAATTTCTCCGGAGATGTTTATTAGTTCATAGTCACAAGTAAAGTCTTAAAACTAAGTAAAATACATTTAAAGATAATGTTTGTTGACCCGATTACGAAATCTTTCCTTCGATGCAAATACAAGCGAACGTAGCTATTTTATGTAGCAGTCACTTGTAAAATATATTATGTTGTAGTCAAACTCTAAACATCGACATACTACAGCTCCCCCGAAAAAGTACAGGGTTCTCTCCCTGGGGATAAATAAAAAAATGTGACAAGGAATGAAAGATACGTTAACAGACCAACTCACGTTTTTTTTTTTTTTACAAAATACACGAATTTAATTACATTTTTAATGATTACAAAATACAATTTTATTTAAATTACGCTTTTACAATATAGATTACACTTAGACAAAATATGGTTTTGTATTATTCTTATGAATTATATATTCTAAGTTATTTTTTAAAATCTTAAGATTAGGACTTACATCTTCTAAAACTTCAAATGGACCTGAGAATAAACTATCTAATTTATCTCCTATATGGTTTTTTATTAATACTAAATCCCCTTTCTTATAAACTATAGGATTACATGTTTTATCATAATTAAACTTTCTTAAACATTTGTTATGTAAAAGGTTTTCTAGGGCGTCCATGTGCGCCTTTTGCAACCTAAATTTTAATTCCTTAGGATAAGAATCAAAATTATACAGAGGATCTATACCAGTCTGCAATGTATTTGGTAATACACAGTGTTTACCGAAAACTAGTTCGAATGGTGAATATTTTGTTTCCGTATGAATAGTTGTATTAAAACTGAAACACCAGTATGGTAACCAGCTACTCCAATTACTTTTATTCTGTTCACATTGGATTCTGAGGTAAGCACCCAAGCTCTTGTGAGTATTTTCTAAAGCTCCAATCGTTTCATGATGATAAGAGGTAGAATTTAACTTCTTAATGCTTAATAAACTACAAACCTCGGCCATGACAGAAGACATGAACTCTGTGCCCCTGTCAGTTATTATTTCTTTTGGTACTCCGTACCTCAATATAAAGTTATTAACAAAAGATCTCGCTACGGTTTCCGTATCTTTAGTCGGTAACCCATAGGCTTCGACAAACTTGGATAAATTGCATTGAAGCGTAAGAACGTACTTATTATTGTTATCGTCGCAGTGTAAAGGTCCCATAATGTCTAAACTAATTCGTTCAAATGCACTTGTAGGTGTCGAAGTAATGACCATAGGTTCCTTAATGTACTGATTACTGTGTTTTTGTATCTGGCATTGCTTGCACTTTTTAACGTAATCAGTAACGTCAGTTGATAACCCAGGCCAAAAATAATGTTTCCTAATATTATTTAACATTCTATTACTCCCTGCGTGACCGCTTGTAGGAAGTAAATGAAAATCGTTTAAAATGACTCTCTTTTGGTCATTATCTGAGATTCTAATAACATCTTTTGCTAGTAGTAAACGAGGCGCATTATTACATTTTGTAAATATCTATTTAGGTAACTTGCAAGTTTTTCTATTAACTTTTCGCTGTATTTATTTTTTATAATTAGTAATTCAGCGATATTTAGTTTGCTACATAATGATTCTAGATCTCTCACTAACACCGGCAGGGTAGATAATGATCGAGATTCTAAAAAAATGGTTGACTCTTTCAACACATATGCGCAATGCCTCGACTCTGAATAAATACAATCTGAATTATTAAATTGTTCATTAATAGATGAACAAATTCTTAACTCTACTACGTCCTTGGGTTTTTTCAAAACTTCTACAACTAAAGGGTGATCAGTCCTATGAATTGTAGTGTTCTGAGTTATAAAGTCGTTGCCTAGTTTTTGCTTTCGTGATTGAGCGCGAGTCATAACTGACACGACTTGCTCCTGCATACTTTTTAGGTCATTTGAGTTTATTATAATTCGACTTAACGCATCGGCAGCTGCGTTGGTTTTTCCTGGCACATATTCTACGTCAAAGTCATACTCTTCTAAGTACAGTCTAAATTTAGTTAACCTACTAGATGGATCCTTTAAGCCAAAAAGATAGATAAGTGGCCTGTGGTCAGTGTAAACTTTAAATTTCCTACCATACAAGTACGGTCTAAAATGTTTAATAGCCCACACTATAGCTAACAACTCAAGATCTATTATTGGGTAACGTGATTCCGCTGAGTTTAAATTTCTACTAGCGTATGCTATTACTTGCCCGTCACTATTAGATAGTATAGCGCCTAAACCTATACGTGAAGCGTCTGTCTGCAAAACAAAACTATTATCAATAGAAAGATCCGGGTATACTAACACTGGGGGCGACATTAGTATTTCTTTTATTTTCTGAAAAGCTTTTTCACAATCTAATGTCCATTGAAAATTGTTATGTTTTTTACATAACTTATTTAATGGATGAGTAATACCGGCAAATTGTGGTACAAAGCGTCTATAATAGTTAGCAAACGCTACGAACCTTTTAACGTCGTCAGCGCATTGCGGGACTGGATAATTTTGCAGCGTTTGAATTTTGCTTGGATCAGGTAATATTCCATTAGATGTGATTTGATGCCCTAAATAAACAATTTCGGTGCGAAGAAATTCGCATTTAATTGGATTAACTTTTAAATTTACTTCTCTCAGACGTTCTAACACTTTTATGAGATTTTGAGCATGGTTTTCCATAGATTTACCTATAACAATAATGTCATCCAAATAAACTATTGCATCCTGATAGTTAATACCAGACATAGCAATGGTCATCAACCTTGAAAAAACACTAGGTGATGTTTTCAAACCCATGGGACAACGTTTCATTTGATACATTTTGTCCGCGATAAATGCTGTATACTTTCTCGAGCTTTTGTTTAAATTAAGTTGATAGTAAGATTGAGATAAGTCAAGCTTAGAAAAATAAATACTACCCGATAAAGAGTCTAAAATATCAGTTATATTCGGGAGGGGAAACTTATCATCAACAAGCTTATTATTTAATTGCCTGTAGTCTATAACAAGTCTCCATTTTTTCTCATTCGTTTTATCACTCTTTTTTGGAACTAATAAAATTGGACTAGACCACTCTGACACTGTTTCCTCTATTATATCATTATCTAACATATCTTTGATATGTTTTTGTACTTCGCTTTTTAAAGCATGAGGAATCCTATAAGGTTTTGAATAGACAGGTGTATTGTCTTTTAAGGATATCGAATGGTCAATTAAATTAGTTACAGATAACCGATCCCCTGGTAAATGGAATACGTCAGAATATTTCGCACATATCTGTTCAATACATAAACGTTCCTCTTTTTTTAAATAATTTAAATCCAACAAATTAAATAAATCTTTTACTCTTTCTACCGAACAACGTTCCTTAGTGAAGTTGCAAACATTAAAATCATGCAAATCTAAAATGTCCAAATTAGAAAAATCTATTTCTACATCATTATCCGTTGTGTTTAACACTCTAATCGGTATAAGTCCATTACGTGGATTTGCTATAACACCTGCGAGAAAAACGCCCTCTTGCAATTCTCTCGCTAACATGACACACTCGCGTAAACCTTTACTACTTATGTACCTAATTACCTCACAGCGGGCGGGAATAACATGCTTGTATATATACCTATTATGATTTATTGGCATAGAAACTTTAGTATTATTACAAGTTAACTGTAAGGTGCTGTTTTTATAATCTATTACAGCATCATACTTTGCTAGGAAATTTTCTCCCAATATTCCATTAGCAGTACATGACATGTTTTTAAATACATAAAACTTTTCAATGAAAGTAACGCCATCATAAATTAAATTCAAGTAAATATACCCTTCGGAAATAAGTTTTCCGCTGACACCTTTTATAGTTAATCTATCGTAAATAATATTACTTAATAAACTCTCACATTGTTCGCTTAACCATTCGTATCTAATTACACATAAACTTGCACCGCTATCTATTAATAAATGTAAATATTTTCCTTCTTCTAAATTAAAAGTTACGTTATTACAAGTATTACAACTAAGTATAAAATTATTTTCTATATAGCTAACGAAAAAACTGAGTGCTATTAGGTGCATTGAGTGCATTGTCACCGTTTCGCTGGGGGTCACTGTACACAGTTTGCTGTGCACTCAAGTGCTGAGCCCGCGAATATCGGTCATTGGCGTTCGCGTGACGTAAAGATCCACGGCGTGAAAATGTGCGACCGTGTGGTGACCTACGACCTGTATTTGGACTTGTATGAGGTCTATTATTGTTTCTGAAATTATTATAAAAATTATTAGGTCTTACTTGATTTTGACCACGGTTAAAACCTTGATAACTATGCCGACCTCGGGAAAAACTATGTTTTTTGTGTTGATGATTAATATTCATCACACTTTGTTCCGGGACAGCTAAGGATTGCTCGTCTGTGGCGGCTCTTATAGCTTCTGGAAGCGACACAAAATTTCGAGACGCGATGATGGTACTTAATCGTGGGTTAGATAACCCATCCGCAAAACGTTTAATGGCCATATTTTCATTAATGGGACGGAGTATAGTAAATTTATCATCGTCCCCATTTGCCTGAGCTAGTGTCAAATTTACAAACAACTCTTCTAACTCCGAGCCGAATCTATCTATAGACCTATTGCCTTGTTTAGAGCGAAAAAGTTGTGTTTGAAGCGCTACTTGTGATTTTTTTTGTATTAGTAGCGACTTCATATCCTGAACTAATTTATGTATTGAGTCATAGGAAGCCTGTAGGCGAAGTTTCGCACTGGGAGACAACCTAGTTTTCAAAACGAATTCAATTAAACTTGAATGTACTGAGTCACTTATCATTTTGCTATACAAAGTAATTCCATCAATCAATTGCAGTGTAACATGCTCCTGTCCTGTCATAACAGGTAGCAAAGCGATTGCTGTCTTAATATCGAAAGTCGACATTTTGGTTTCCATTTTCAAACCAGAACACTCTGAGTAATCTGAACTCGAATCAGATGTACGTAGATCTTTTTGATACGTTACTAAACTTTGAATACTTTTAAACAAAGATTTTATATCGGCTACGATTTTTCCTACTAAATTAAGGTCAGAGGTGCCTATCTCAGAATCATCAATCTGTCCTCTTATTCGAGACAAAATATTATGTAACCCTCCATAGTATGACTTAGCTTCTATTAACTTATTATATGCTAACTTTGAAGAGCGACGCTCAGGTCCTAGCTTAATTAAATATTCTTTTAAATACGACAATTTACTACGTAGTTCAATTAATTCCTTAGTCATATCATATTATGTAGGGTTTCTAATATCGTTATAGAAATATATTAAAAACAACAAACTAATTACTACCTAAAAAGAAATTGGTCCATTTGTAATTAATAAATTAGCTTACTATTTATGAGGTCATGACGTGTGGCATGCATGCCGAGTTGCGTTGGCGATGACGTGCTGACACGTTGATAAGCAGCAGCGCAGCAGATTGCGCGCGCCTCCCGTTGATGGCAGCAGTAGCAGCAGCAGCAGCAGCAGCAGCAGCAGCAGCAGCAGCAGCAGCAGCAGCAGCAGCAGCAGCAGCAGCACAGCAGCCTCGATGACTCGTTGTTTGGGCCGCGCTATAGGTACCCTGGACTCCGTGGGCCGCTCCAACTCTTCTTTTCTCTTAAACGCTCGATGACGTCAACTCTTGTGTCGACACGGTTATGTTGCCTCTGGTTATTTCGCGTCGAAGTGTCTTCACTATGTTAGCCTTGCATTTTCGCATCATGTAGAAAGCAGCGGCTAATGATGCACCAACGATGAGCACAATAATCATAATATCTGTGTGGTTGATGCCTTCTGTGTGCTTTGTGGTTGCTTGAGCATCTCCACTGGCGGTTTGCGCGATGATCACCTCTTCTTTGGTTTGCTTAGAGCCCATGATTCTTCTTAGTGCAATTTGGAGTTATTAAAATTGCTAATATACTGCACATATAGCAATATCGACGTGAAGACAACAATTATAGCTAATACTGCCACAATTGTACCTCGATGCTGCATGGTATTGTTAGTCTTGAAAATATCTTCTATTCGTCAGTTTAAATATTTCTTCATAATTTCCACTCCATAGTTCGCGTGGCAGGGTCGCCATCCAATATGATGAGTCTTACAGGAGATGAATGAAAGCAGAATTTCTCCGGAGATGTTTATTAGTTCATAGTCACAAGTAAAGTCTTAAAACTAAGTAAAATACATTTAAAGATAATGTTTGTTGACCCGATTACGAAATCTTTCCTTCGATGCAAATACAAGCGAACGTAGCTATTTTATGTAGCAGTCACTTGTAAAATATATTATGTTGTAGTCAAACTCTAAACATCGACATACTACAAGGGTAAGGCACACTAGCGCCACCAATTGCTAATTTGACAATTACTAACGGACCTGATCTTTTTTTAAACATTGTGTAGGTACCGTCCGATAACAGGAAAGCATCCATAGTATTTATTTAATAATTGTGCACTCCTTTTTGTTGCGTGGTTTATTCACAAAACGGGCTATCGCATTTATTCACAAACAATGGCCACTTTTAGTGTTAGCGAATGAATACAAAAACAAACTTTAAATTATTATTAAATAATAGATGTTTGCCTAGTGTCGGAAGGTCCGCAATGTTTGAAAAAGATCCAGTTTAGCAGTTATCAAATTAAATCCATTAGCGGCGCTAGTGTGCCTTACCCTTCGCCTTAAACGTGAATTAACGCACTTATTAGTAGACATAGGTATCAAAAGCATACCTCTATAACCGACGCTTCGACCGACTTATGGCCGTGGCAACTCGCAAATCAAACAACGATAATGTATTTTCTATCAGGCAAAGATATAAAGAGGATAATATGCAGAATATAGACTAGACCAGTTGTCTTAACCGCCTGTCAGCCTGTCTATTAATAAAAATATTTAACGTTTTAGAATATTGGGCTTCAAAAGTCGTCGAGTACAAATCGTGGATGCAGAAAGAAGAAAAACTAGGAACGGACGAGTCCAAAAGGATAAAGTCTTACTCAAATGGAAGCGATTTCGACGGATCCTTCAGGAAATTGGATATAGATTAAGCTGGCCGTTACTTTTTATCACTTGAAGTAGTCATTACCTTAAATTAAACATAAAAATAATTATAAGATTTAATTATAATATTGGAAAATTAGAGAATTATTGCTACATTCCTTGATAGCTAAATTGGATAAGAAGACGCACCAATATCGAACGACACGTGTTTTCTATATGTGAGGCAGTAAATATTGTAAGAATTTTAGAAAGAAATATTATTAAATTGAAAATTTTGTATATTTTTTCTTCCCATAAAACCGAACCTGTTATAAAACCGAACGCAGGTATGTACACAAAAAAACACAAATATTGTAAACAAATTAAATTCTAATTCAGAAGAAAAATTGATAGTTTTTTAAACGAACGAGTGGATTTTGTACTCGCAATCTCCAAATTCTGCCAATCCGGGCCAGTCACCATGGGGCACACCAAACGCAGTTGCAGTCCGAGTGCGTTGCAGAGAACGTACTCGGACTGCAACTGAGGACTGGTAAAGTATGAAATTCGACGAAAGACGCCACATCGCATCCAGTCCCTGTGCAGTACAGTCCGGGTGTGGTGTCCATGTGTGCATTTATATGTGACTATGATGAATGACAATTGATACATGAACTGTTCTGCACACGCACCAGACTGTCTTAAGCGCTGACAACCATGAAACATCACTCTCTATCTGCGTACAAGCAAAAAGGAAGCAAATACTGCGTGATCCACTGGATTCACGTCAAAAATATCGAAAAAGGGTATTTAGGTATTTAAAATCTAGATAATTTCTTATAAAAAATAAAACAGCATTATTCTAATAAGTATGAGTATTGTGTTTATGTATACTTAACGTAATCGATGTACTTTAGTAAATGAAAAAGATAATCATGTAAATAGATACTGCTTAGAGGTGACTTTGGATTTTTTTTTCTATCAAGAAAATTCATAATTCTGCATTTTGGAAACAACAACATTGGTGCAAATATAGTCTATTATAGAAAACATTTTGTAGAAAACATTAATAAAGAAGCACATTACAGAGTGTTCAGCGCCTTAAGGCTACTAAGATCAATTGTACCTAGATTAATTCCACACTGTCTACTTTGTTTGTATGTCAAAAAGGTCATAAAAATTTCCATACAACAAAACTAAAACGAGTAGAATATCGAAGCAGGAACTATTTTTATTAAATATTTTACGTGTAAGCACAGTGCCTTGATCTCACCTGATGTTAAGTGATGATAAGTGGAAGCGCACTTCTCCCGGAAACCTCAACTATCAGTAGTTGAGGTGCCTCAGGGCACTGGCAATCTTTTCTCTAGCTGCCGGATCACAACAATGCTACAAACATTGATGTTATGGCGACATATTTAGATAAGATGGTGGTGGCTAGCCAGGCGGATAAATAAGCCCTAACCACGAGTATTCCGGCGACCGGGCCCCCTCTTATCTAGGCCCGTGGGCCCACTCGATTAAAAAAAATAAATCTTATATGCATATTGTTGGTGGGCCCAGTTGCCGGAATAAAAATATTAAAATAATTCGATCCGGCGAGTGGGCCCGCGGGTCCAGATACGAGGTTAAAAAGTTCGCGGAATGGGGGAAGAAGGTTGAAATTAAACACCAAATTATTTTTCTTTTTCAATGTATTCCCCCTTAACCCTAATACATTTCTCAGATCGTTCAAATAGTTTGTTAATACCATCATAAAAAAATTATTTGTCCTTAGCGTCAAAAAAAGCCGAAATTGGCGACTTCACCTCTTCATCGTCGTCAAATTTCTTACCACGCAGCTCTTTTTTCATTTTTGGAAATAAATAATAATCACTGGGGGCCATGTCTGGACTATAAGGAGGGTGGTGGAGTTGTTCGAAGCCGCACCGGTGAATAGCAGCCGTCGCAACATGACTCGTGTGCACAGGTGCATTATCATGCAAAAGAGCACGCCTTTGGTCAATTTTCTTCTTCTTTTCTCTTTAATAGCCTCCTTTAATTGTTCTAATATTGAAGCGTAGTATTGTCCCGTTATATAAACACCACGTTCTTTATAGTCGATCAGTAAAATACCTTCTGTATCCCAAAATATAGTCGCCATGATCTTTCCGGCCGATTGTGAGACTCGGTACTTCTTGGGCGGCGGGGTGCCTTTTTTATGCCACTACATCGACTCTTGCTTCGACTCCGGTTCATAGTGATGAACCCAGGTTTCATCTCCAGTAACAATCCGGGCCATAACTTCTTCCCTGTTATCGCCACAGAGCTCCAAAAACTGACGAGAACCTTCGATTGTCGTTGTCGTTTTTGAAGTGAAGAAAGCATTTTCGGAACCCACCGTGCGCTGACCTTTGTCATGCCAAGATGATGATGTAGAATGTTCAAAATGGTTGTATTCCAACCATTACTGCTAACTGCTTCTTCTTCAGACGGGAATCTTCTAATACAATTTTTTCTACTTTCTCGATGATTTCGGGTGTCCTCAATTGGCCGTGGCAGAACGTGGGTCGTCTTCAATTGAGTCTCTTCCTTGTTTGAAAAGGCCATGCCACTTATAAACCATGGATTTACCAGGGGCAGAGTCTCCGTAAACCGCTAACATCTCTTGAAAATTGTCAGCAGATTTTCCTTGTTTGGTGAGGAATTTAATTACGGCGCGATATTCAATTTTCTCCAAACTTGTTGATTTTTTCCTAATTAACTTGTTTGCACGTTGATAGCTATCAGATACCCCCACCATCCCCTCCATTCCGCGAACTTTTTGACCACCCCTGGTAAGAGCGGGCCCAGTCGCTGGAATACTCCCACCAACCAAACCGAGTACACAAACATCACCCATGGTAAGAGCGGGCCCAGTCGCTGGAATACTCCCACCAACCAAACCGAGTACACAAACATGCACCCCCTGCTGGGAACCGAACCCGGGATCTCTGGGTCTAAACCAGTGGTCTTAATCACTAGACCACAGAGGCGGTTAAAAACTACTTTATTAGTAGTGCTCTTTTCAGGACAACAGTTACGCCGCATCCTTAAAAAGAAACAACTTAACAGGCCTAAAATGTTTGACATAGTATTTCTCTATAAAATACTCAACAGCCTAGTAGATTTCTCGTTGCTACTGAGCAAGATGTCCTTTGTATCTCGTGCTCGTCTCCCAGTGCGCTCCTCACGTTCGAAACCACTCTTCGCCACCCCACGATACCGTAAGTATTATACGCGTAACTCATTTGTATTCCGTTCCACTAACACTTACAATAAAGAATAGATAGATAGACATCGTTACCTAAGCTAAAATCTATTCTCTCAGAAAGCTTGAGCTGTGACTTATTATCTTGTTATAGTTACTGTTCTCTGTGCTTCTTCCTGTAATTGAATTTGATCACGATAGTACATAATAATAATAATAATACAGACACAACCAAGTAGCCAGAATAATTCACCAGCAACTTGCTCTTGGATATGGCCTTGTTGAATCGGAGGTGCCGTACTATAAGTACGCACCTGCGCCAGTACTTGAAAATGGTCATGCAACGCTTTACTGGGATCGCTCTATCATTACGGACAGGACTATTGTCGCCAATAAACCTGATATCGTGGTGGTCGACCGATCCCAGCGCCGGGCAATACTGGTAGATATCACCATACCTCATGATGAGAACCTTGTGAAAGCCGAGAAGGACAAGCTCAGTACGTAAGTACCTTGACTTGGCTCACGAGGTTACCGCCATGTGGGATGTGGATTCTACCATTATTGTACCGATAGTCGTTTCGGCAAACGGTCTGATAGCGAAGAGCCTCGATCAACACCTAGAGAGGCTCTCGCTGAAAGGTTAGGTTAAGGGTCAGATGCAAAAGGCAGTACTCCTAGACACGGCACGTATTGTCAGAAGGTTCCTCACTCTGCAGCCCTGACCACCGGTAGCTTGGGCCCTGCCCCGCTGCTGGTGGTACTCTAGGATTAGGTTTTTATAATGTTTTATTGTTTTTATATTAAAATATTGTAAAAATCTAGTTTTAAGAAAGAAAATAAATAAAAGAGATAATAATAATAATAATAAAAGCATTTATTCATTGCCACACAAAGAAAACAATAAGTTGGTGCATAACATAAAAACTTAAAACTAGTGGCCCTGAAATGGCTCCCACTCAGCATAGTATCGAAGTACCGTATTGGCACCACGACGCTGGTCTTCCGTGGGTACCAGAAGAGCTTAAATACTACATACAACATTCACATTAAAACATTCTTCTTAAAATTAACATTATAATGAAAAATAATTAAATACTTTATTGTGGATCAGGCAGTTTTGTAGAATGTGCTAAATATAGCAAAAATTTATTTTTATTTTTATTATTATTATTGTTAGTTGACTAGTTGTTGTTCTAATTACATAAGTATTGTCTTGTCTTATGGCTCAAATAACTAAAATTATTTTAACACGTTATAGGCACTATAGGTCTTTCTTTGTAACCATCATGTAACTTATATTACTTTATTGTAGAAATGACTGTTTGTTGCCTTAAATAAATTAAAAAAAAAATTACGATTTCTTTTCCTTTAACAAACCCTTCATTATCAATTTTTATTTCCAGTCCCTTGAATCCAATGTAATTATAGATTTAAATCCAGTTGAGATCTGAAATAACGAAATGTAACAATCAAAATAACTCTTGTGTAGTTAACTAATTAACCGACTTCAAAAAAGGAGGAGGTTCTTTGTTCCAATGTATGTATTTTGTTTACATAACGGAATCTAAAAACTTTAAATATTTGTCCTAACTTTTCATTACCCTTTTTAAGTATAAAAAAATTAAATTATTATTTCTCAATTTAAGAAATTGAGGAATCGAATAGGTGTTATGTAGATTTGTTCCAATGTATGTTTTTTTTTTTAAATAACGGAATCTTAATATTTTAAATATTTGTCTTAACTTTTCATTAACCCTTTTTTAGTATTAAAAAAAAGTTATTTCTCAATTTAAAAAATTAAGGAATCGATTAGATTGGAATGTCAGAAGGGTGCAGGTTCAAATCGTGGAAATTTTTTCAACATTTGTGTTTTTGAATCGATTAGATGTTATGTAGATTTGTAGGAGCGACTCTAGTTGTTTAATAGGTGGCTGGATTGCGCTACTTTCGTTAGTAATAAATAAAATCCCCGGGACACACTTCCTAACTGAATTTCTTCACTGAAAACTTTAAGAGGACAGTATCGGCAAAGTCGCCAATAAAATAAATGACAAAGTAAGTAAGTAAATAACCTACGACTGTCTCAATGCTGGACAAAGACTTCCATCACTGAAATCAAGTGATCACTACTAATAATGGCTTCATTACCACGCTTGCCAAATGCGGGTTGGTGATAGATAACAAACCCGAGCTATGTATGCGAAACAAACTTTGACAAATGACAAAGCATCATCATCATCAACTCATTTATTATTATTTTTTTTTGTGACAAAGTATATATAAATATAAATAACAACACAAATTGTAAAACATTACCAAATTCAATTTTTTATAATTTGACTTTGGCCAGACGGAATGCGCTAAGGCTTCATATCTGAATTGTAGTAATTATATACTTATGTAATTAATATTGTAGGTATGTTATAATTATACGACACAATGCCAACAAAAGAAAACAGATAGCTTCAATTTTTGGTGAAGTTAAGTTCATTAACCCATATATCAGTCTCGCTTGATTAAAATGTAGTGACAAGTAATAAAGATAAAGGTAACATTACCTTTATATACTCACTCATTTGAATAACTAGATTAATACATGACATGACAGTAATATTAGATTACTATCATCATCATCATCATCACATCTCAGCCAAAAGTCCACTGCTGGACAAAGGCCTCCCCCAAGGATCTCCACAACGACCGGTTTTGTGCTGCTCGCATCCAGCGGCTTCCCGCGACCGCGTACCGGAAAGCGCAGTGTGGGCAGACCTCCAACAAGGTGGACCGACGATCTGGTTTACTAAAAAAGAAAAAAAGGTAATTCAAGAAAGGGTTTGCAAATAAAATTACTTATGGCTATGGCATCATTGTTCGTTTCAATAACCCAGTGTTCGAAACAAGTTTTATTGAAATTTTATTGCATCTAAGCTAGAAGTTTTTTTGTCGCACCTCCAAAACATGGAATAGTTTGCCAGCACACGTTTTCCCTCCTTCCTATGATATGGGGTCCTTCAAACGAGGCGTGAAGAGGCACCTTGTGGGCCGGCAAAGTGAGGATAACTGACGCTGCGCTGTTCTCACGCTGCACCAGTTATCGTCGCATCTGGATTCCATATTTACTTAACATCAGGTGAATTGGAGTCATTTGCCGTGCTACGTATAAAAAAAAAAAGCAGTTAAAATTTTTGCTAAAGCCAAAAATCTGTTGCTGACCCCTGGTTCTATCATTAGCACTGGTTACTGTCAAACACTGGTGCCGCTATTCTATATACATATATGTATGTATGTACATATATGTACCCTGTGTGGTGCCGGGGATAAAGAATTATACCACCCCATCTCTTCCTGTGGGTGTCGTAAAAGCCGACTAAGGGACCATTTCAGAGGATGGGCAGCAGCTCTCTCTGAGGTCACCCTCAACCTACTGCGATCGCCAACCCGCCTGCCAAGCGTGGCGATTACGGCAAATACCTCTTATATCCTTGGGGGAGGCCTTTGTCTAGCAGTGGACGTCTTTTGGCTGAGATGATGATGATGATGATGATGATGATGATATATGTATACTAGCTAACCTCGATGGCGCAGTGGTTAACACGCCCGGTCTGCAAGTGCTGTGGTTAAGCAACTTTCGCAAAGGCCGGTCATCGGATGGGTGACCAAAAATTTGTAATCTCGAGCTTCTCCGTGCTTCGGAAGGCACTTTAAGCCGTTGGTCTCGGCTGCATTAGCAGTCGTTAACAACTACCAATCCGCACTGGGCCCGCCCGCGTGGTGGTTTATGGCCTGTTCTCCCTATCCAACCATAGGTAGGGAAGGCTCGTGCCCCAGCAGTAGGGACTTAAAATGAGCTGATGATGATGATGTATACTAGCTGTGCCCCGCGGTTTCACCCGCGTAAATATTTTCCCGTTTTTGCAACATTTATCATTGCTGCTCCACTCCTATTAGTCATTGCGTGATGTAATATAGCCTATAGCCTTCCTCAATAAATGGACTATTCAACACAAAAATAATTTTTCAATTCGAACCAGTAGTTCCTGAGATTAGCGCGTTTAACCAAACAAACAAAAAACTCTTCAGCTTTATAATATTAGTATAGATGTATGTATATACGCTAGTATGTATTCAGTAATTAGTTTGGTAGAATCCCGCCAACTTTCGTTCCACACCACAGTTAGGGTTGGCTAGAAGAGATCTCTTCTAAAGATAAGCTCACCTATGTATATGTCTTGTATAACGTCTGTTTTAATATGTATTTTATATGTGCAATAAAGGATTAATTTTTAATTAATTTAGAAATTAATTAATTTCTAAATTAATTAATTAAAAAATTAATCCTTTATGCATTTCGTATAACACATGCGTGTTTATTTGGGTTAGACACCATTTTAGTTCCATGATAATAAAGAACTCATGCTGCCTGGGCGTTATCTTAAAGATAGTGTACCGTGTTAGTTTTTCACTTACCTAGATAACCACAAAATCGATGGAAAGTGTGAGCGATAACACAACAATGAGTCCCATTATGAGATTGGACTACTGTCATAACAGTACTGACGCGAAAACTTCTTCATTTAAATGATTATGGTTGTATATAATTTTACGCAAATATTGTTACGAATAAATTACAATTTGAAAAATGTGTTGAAAAATTCTGCGAGCGGGATTCGAACCCGCACCCCATGACATGTAGGGTCAGATGCACTACCAACTATGCTATCGTGGCTCGTATATGTTGTTATGTATGTTTACATTTATGTTTCATGTGTGTATGAGTACACTACATACCTACTCCTTTCACACTCAGAATTTTGAAGGTTTTAGAATCAAAACGAATCATTCATTCGTTTGGTAGCGCTACAAATTACATATTTATAGCTTACGCTAAACGCACATACTGCAGTGTCTCATGACAAAAGTCTTTGACCAGTATGTGTTGCCAGTGATGACATACGGGACTGAAGCGTGGACCGCGTACCGGAAAGCGCAGTGTGGGCAGGCCTCCAACAAGGTGGACCGACGATCTGGTAAATGTCGCGGGAAGTCGCTGGATGCGAGCAGTACAAAACCTGTCGTTGTGGAGATCCTTGGAGGAGGCCTTTGTCCAGCAGTGGACGTCTTTTGGCTGAGATGATGATGATGATGAGACTAAACGCAAATATATCTCTAGCTAGGGTTGATGAATAGTGTATTGTGTATCGAGGTGACCGTTTGTGTTCTGTTTATTCACAGTAAAATGGTAGCCGTGAATTATATTAGAAGCGTCGCCTTTTAATCCGATTCCGGTGTTTACCTTGGAGAATCGAGCTGAGGTGCACCACGCTAGTGTATCCCTATAGGTATATTTGCGTGATGCTATCCCTTTTAAAAAATCACTTAGGATCTTCGATCACCACGGCTAGAAGAACCTTTAAATTTCTCGCCGCCTACAAAAGTTCCACCAGGGACCAACAGCAAGTTTAAAAAAAAGGCTAAAAACCGTGAATTCGATCGACTTCTAAATTCGATAGATAACAATTAAAATTGACATTAATTAACGAACAAGTTTTGTATGTTTGTAACTTTATAATCCCTTCCGGTCGAAATTTGATTGCCATCACATTGTTATTATAGACAGTGTTGATAAAATGATTAGTCATAGGATGTTGAAATTTAAATAATTGTAGATTTTAATCTTGGATTTCGACTTAATAACATTTTATAGTACTACTAGAAGTAAATATGCCATCATTGACGATTGTCTCTTAAATCTGGTCAAGATCTGGTCATTAGTATTTTGCTATTTAACTTATTTAGTTAAACTGCAAAATAAAGAAAATACCATAAAATACCTACTTACCATCAACATATTTTTTTATTTCTCCAGTGTTGGGATGTGTATAGCCTTCCCTATGGATGAACAGGGAGAACGGACCATAAACCACCACGCCGGCGCAGTGTGCATTGGAGGTTGTTAACGACTGCTAATGCAGCCGAGACTAAGAGACTTACGTGCCTTCCGAAACACGGAGGAGTACGAAATGATAAAGTTTTGATTACCCATCTGATGACCGGCCTTTGCGAAATTTGCTGTCATCGAGCTTAACATTTTGAAATTATAAAATGTTCAAAATGATTTTTAAAGCAAATTTTGTTGCGAACAAATTACAAAAACACAAATGCTGAATTAATTGGAAGAGCACCTGACCCGGAATGTCAAAAGGGTGCAGGTTCAAATCCTGCTCGTGGAATTTTTTTCAGCATTTGTGTTTTTGTAATTTGTTCGCAACAAAATTTGCTTTAAAAATCATTTTGAACATTTTATAAAATAGCTTGCTTATTTCTTAACTGATCTTTAATACCTATTTGTAAAAATATTATGATCGGATGTTAATGACGGTAGTTGTTGACATTGAATGGGCGCCTTTGGCTTACAAAGTAAAAAGTGTTGAATAATTTCGGCGGGCTGGTTAGAACCACGATAGCTCAATTGGAAGAGCACCTGACCCGGAATGTCAGAAGGGTGCAGGTTCAAATCCTGCTCGTGGAAATTTTTTCAGCATTTGTGATTTTGAAATTACTTAATTTAATTTAAATGTTTTTTATTATTGGTAATTGTAGGTTAATCTGTTAGATATTTATTATATGGGTCTGTTTGTAATGGTTACAACATTTTACGTATTTCCTCAATAGCATTAATATGTTTTATGTACCTAACTACGGCCCTCAAATAAAGTAAGAGAAGTACCTACATATGCTCGAGTAATAAATTAAAATACTGTCACTCTTCATTAATTTTGCAGATAAAGACTTTATCAGGATCTATGAAAGATTACTTAAATATAGTAAAGTAGGTTGGTACTTGAAATAACTAAACTAATTACAAAAACAAACAATTGTAATTAACCTAAAAACAAGCGCCATTCTAATGAGTATCAATGCTATTATCGAAGCAATCGCAATCAAATAGACAATCAGGTAATAGGTGAACCGTTGCAGGTGTGAATCATTTTCTATAGACCTCGTGTTAGACAGCCATTAAGGGCGATATTCGTCTGCATTGCCATGAGGTTACATAGTGATAAAATTCTAAAGTGTGCTCAATGACATTGACTCCATTAGTTTGTCGGCCATTTTCACAGAGTGAGGACGCTTCTTAAGCATCCAAGTGCTAACATTTACAGATAATATTGTCATCGATATGTAACATTATATTAATGACAATAACTATGTAAATATTTATCGGGCTGTGCATAAAACAGGATTGTTTAAATTGTAAGTATATGATTCATTCATATCTTAACTACAAGCTCTTTTATGTACTGATCTTCATTAGCGATAAAAACAAAACAATAATTAATTTCATTATCATCATCCCACTTCCGCCCACTGTAGGGCTTATGCCTCTTCCCTCGCATGCTCTTCCCTGCACGGTCCCGCGCTATCCTCATCCATCCCCTGCCTTAAACCAGGTCATCCGACCACCGAACTGGAGATCTGCCCACCGATCGGCGACCATTTCTTGGCCATACTCTAATAATACCATCATAACTACTTTATTAAAGCTAAATAAATTCGGTTCTTCTTCAGATTATGTAAACTAATAAATTATATGTCATGAAAGATAGCTACTTTTTCCAGACGACATCATTTATTCATATACTCTTAGCTTAAATGTTGCAATAGTTCAAACAAATGTTTTATAGTAGCAAACTAAATAATATAAATTGTTAAAAGTAACTCAATCTAAGATATAAAAAAACCGGCCAAGTGCGAGTCGGACTTGCGTACGAAGGGTTCCGTACCATCTTTATAGTATAGTACTAGCTGACCCGGCGGACTTCGTACTGCTTTGACAGTTTCCATCATTGGGTTAAATATACCTAAATATATCAATGGTTTCCATGACATCAAAACAAACAAATAATTTTGTATTGGAAAATTAAATTGTCGTTTTCAGTATTTTATATATGTTTTTTTTAGATATAGCCTATGTTACTCAGCGCTAATGTAGCATTCTAATGGTGAAAGAATTTTTTAAATCGGTCCAGTAGTTTTTGAGTTTATTCGTTGCAAACATACATACATACATACCAAAAAACATATTAGTATAGATAGATAAATCTTCTGTGCGTGTGTATGTTATTGAACTCCTTCTAAACGGCTGTAAAGATTTAGATGAAATTTTCACTGTGTGTGTGGATATGAAAATGGTTTAGATTTACAATCATAATTGGACCCGGTAGGTGGCGCTGCTATAAGGGTTCATCATGGGATACGGGTGTTCTTGAGCGGATGAATGATTTGTTTGTTTTGTTGTCATGGAAACTGTCAAAGAGGTACGAAGTCGGCCGGTCAGCTAGTTATCTATAAAAATATTTCAAGCGTCTACTTGTTGCCGTTATCAACATCGAGCAAAAACGAGCAAAAAATCACGTTTGTTGTATGGGAGCCCCCTCAAATATTTTATTTATTCTGTTTTTTAATTTTTGTTGTTATAGCGGCAACAGAAATACATCATCTGTCTAACTAGACGGACAGCCAAACGGACAGACAGCGGAGTCCCGTTTTACCCTTTGGGTACGGAATCCTAAAAAAACAATCAAGAGGAGATCCTCCTCATAGTTTTTTTTAAATTATTTACTCGTATAATCGAGTCAGTCTAATCCTAAATACCCTTATCCTTTTTTAGCAGGGCTTGTTCTTATATGCTTAGCCAGCTACCACCTCATTATTTTAATCTACCACCATAATGTCTTTAAGCTTGGCTGTGTTTTATCGGTGAGATAACCAGTTCTTTGAGGGTTCTGAGTTCTGGGGAATTCCGCCAATCTACGGCGTTATCGTTACTTCCCATAAGTCAAGTGCTATGTTGTTCTTTCTACACTTTCTTTCACACTTTAATCAATTTAATTATTCCGTCTGGAGTTGATATAATGGTTCAAACTACAAGGAAACAGGTTACGTAAGAATGGGCAAGATAGTGGGGAAGAATGGCGATGACCTCCTAGCCTATGTCCGCATACAGACACTACAAAGTTGCAGTATTTTTAGTTTCTGTAATTCCCTCTCTCTCTTCTTTAAACTTGATTCATCCACTGTTGGGTATAGTATAGGCATCAATATTCTGTGCTATGTGGGTATAGATATCTCTGCTATATTTCTCCTTTTCATTTTTTTCTAAACCTACTACTAGGTATTTAGATACTGCACCAACATCAATGCCAAAATTAAAACACTTTACAAACTTTATTTAACTTTTTATAGAGATCTACGAGAACTTGCGTTTCTATTTTCAATTGTTTTAAATAGATCAACTATTTCACCACTTATCGATCGACACGTGCGGTCGCAGGTTCGAATCCTGCAAGAAGGCAGATATTTGCATGACGTACGTAAGCATTTGCACATTTTACACCGATTACTTTACTTTTATCCGTTATCTCGGAACCACAGTTGATAACAAACTGTAATAGCCGGCAGGTTGCATCAAAACTGCGTGTATTATATATGATTCAAGTCCTACCTGTGGTGACGAACGGGCCTGAGACGTGGTCGCTGACCAAAAATGTATCATCTCAAACTCCTCCATGCTTTGGATGGCACATAAAGCCGTTGGCCCCGCTGGTTTAGAAGTCGTTAACAGTCACCAATCTGTATTCGACCCACGTGGTGGTTTTTGGCCCGTACTCACTATTAATCCATAGGGAAGGCTCGTGCCCAAGGTGGGGACATAAAAAATGAGCTGATGATGATGATGATGAATATTTGAAACACAGACAGATGGCGATCTGAGTGCCTAGTCTTTTCGAATGGTAAATAAAATTTGCACTAGGTACCATAGTGCCTACCCGTGACCTTAGTCACGCACGGGTAACTATTTTGATTAGACGCTGAAAATCTTGATCGGTATGTACCTAAATAAACAAAATAATGTAAAAATATCATATTTTTGGTAATGTTTAATCGTTATTAACTTTAAACGGATAAAATTTAAAAATCCAACCCAGGTATGAAAGTCAAAAACGACGACGAAACTACACAACGCGTAACTTTTTAAATTTCAGTGAACAAAAAACAAAAAACAAAATGGCGGTGAGACCACTGTCGGCAGCCCTCCTGAGTAAGGCTGAGAAGGAGATAAACGAAGAGCCTCGCAGAGTGGCGTCTGACATCCAGGCACTTAAGACATGGCTCTCACAGCAACCTCATCTACGTTCAGTAAAGCCAAGTTAGTATTGTTGTTCCATCTTAAGTAACCCTAGTACACACGCCTGCACATCCGAATACCACAAACTGTCAAATTTTCTCAATGGACTTTGAACTTTATGTATTTGGCAAATGAACGCATTATCTGCTGAATGCATTATCGGCAATGCAGAAGTCGCAAATACTCTCGAATCTCTGCGATGTTGCGTCACTCAGCGTGTTTTACCGCATAAACCATGGCGAGTGCTCTGAAGAGTTCTTTGACCGCATCCCACCATCTCCCTTCCTTCATAGGAGTACACGTGCTGCTCTTCGGAGTCACCGCTTCGCCGTCTCAAATATCCCATCGCGCACAAAGAAATTTAGAATAATTTGATTTAAGAAATCGTGTCTCCGATTATAAAGATCATGAGAATCATATTTGTAGTATAATGTATTGTTTATAACCACAAAAACAGCAATAAACAACTTGCGATTATCATTGCAGTATTGACAGGGTTTGATTTCCGGTTGTGTTATGAAATAATGCTTCTATTCCGTAGATTAATTTTATTGTTATTTAATTAGGTATTATTAATGATTGATAATAAAAATTTAACTTCAATTAATCTCAACAGGCTGGTTGGTGGCCAAATGCTTAGTGGTATGCATAAAAAAAATACCTATAAGCGAAAGTATCAATAATGCGATCTCATTCGAATATAACAATTTTTTTAAAATACCAAAACAATGATAGTTTTTTTTTTAAGTTGATGGCTTGTGCGGTTAGGACATTTAGCCAGTGTCAAAGTTATTTTCCTTCAAGTTATATAAATAAATAATATTTATTTTGTTCATTAATAATATGATGATGATGAATGATGATATACCCCCCAACCCCTTGAGTATCTCAGTAAAGATGGTGGGGCTTTACTAAGACCTCACGCGTACTTCTTGAGAGAATTTAAAAAGTGACGTTGCACTGTTTTATTTTATTTGCCAACACTCATGCTCGTTCACGATAATCCACCATTATTTCACATTACCTACTATTCGACAACACAAATTTTTGAAAATAAAAAAATACCGCTGAGGTGACTCTTCACTTTCCCGCCAAGAAGTCCACAATGATAGTTATCTGTCTATCTATCTATCTATAGATATCTATCTATCTATCTATCTATCTATATATCGAGTAAGGTGACTTTGTTTAATCTACCGTTGTCAATAGAGACGGAACGCAGATATTGATCGCGTATAGTGTTGTATGGTATTTCTTTCATCCCATGCATGACATAATCATCTACCACTCATCTACGAATGTTCAAGTATACTTTAGGCATTAGGTGTGCATCACACATATATTTTATAACTTTTTACTGCCATCTATGGATATTTTCCGAAACTATGCGAAAAATTAGCACGCGTAAAGCATCCCACGCAAACGCAAAGAAAAGGCGACATAATAATGTTGCTATAAAGCAGTAGGTGGCGCTGTTTACGAATGGATGAATGTGTGGTTGGCTTTTGTTAATTTTAGCAACTAAAACTAAAACGTTTAATTTTGTATTTTTTTAAAGCAAATCTATTTTGTTTGTTTGCAGATGATCAATGGCTATTGGCGTTTTTGCGTGGTAGTAAATTTAGCTTGGAAAGAAGCAAAGAAAAATTAGACATGTACTACACCTTGAAAAGTTTAGCTCCTGAATTCTTCTCAAACCGAGATCCTTTAGATTCAAAGGTCCAGGAAATACTTAAATCTGGGTAAACGTTATAGTAAAATATAGATTGTTTTCTTATTTTTTCTTTTGCCACGGCAATTACAATCTAGAGTTAAGGTGTTAAACATTATTTTGTGAACAGCTTTCAAAACTAGATGAATGTTGCATTTATTCCAATATTGATAAATTTAGTTCATCTAAAATTATAAATATGATTTTTTCAGAACATTTTTACCCCTAAAAAGTTGCGTAAGAGAAGACGCCCCAAGAACGAGCATAGTCAGGATTGGATCGTTCAACCCATCACAATACCACTTATCTGATCTGATGAAAGTATCATTAATGATATCCGAAATTCTTATGTTGGAAGACGACAATTTCACTGTTTCTGGAGAGGTACCTAGATAATGTTTATTTGTAAAAGACAAAATCTTACCTGGATGCTGTTTTCTTGGGCTCCGAGCAGGAAAGGGGGACAGAAAAACCACCACATAACTTGGGCCCCTTCAGGGGTCTCGTATCCCAATAAGGAGGATACAAAAGGTCAAAAAAGTCTTCTTTTTTAATTTCGAGCGCGATGCCGTAGTGGGTTGCGCATTCGATTGGCGACCATTTCTATTTCACATGAACCGAGACTTACTTTGGTATTGCCAGTCACAGGATGGGTGATCGAAAGCCGGTGCTTTGGAAGGCTCATTAAGCCGTTGATCCTGACTGATGTCGTAAATAGCACTCGTTAACACCTATAGCGTGTAGCATGCTCAACCAGAATGTAGTAGAGTCTACAGAGGGTTCAGTGACAGCTCAATCTCCCTGTTCGTGACTGGTTGTAGCCACTACAGGTCGGCCGTTGTGCTTCGATGTGGACTGTATTAAAACTCGATTCTTGATTATTTCTTCTTTATTCTTATAGCTGGGGTCCGGAGAGCTCACACAAATCTGCTCTGACCGGCCGTGACTTAAACACATATTAGGTTTGGGAACTAGCGACGTTGTGGTACAGCTGCCGGCCCATGTAGGTAGCTTTACATTTTTGACCTAATCAACCTAAACCAACTACCCACATGAGCCGTCGTATTTTATGCAGCTGTCCCTTTCGCTCGGACCTCTCTTTTCCTTACGTATTAACATGTACCATACGGTATCTCTCGTAATCTGGATACCCTACATATTTATAATTTTCTAAAACTTAATTACTTATTTTAATAAACTTTTCATAGTGAGGCATTAGGCCTCTAGGCACGTTTACCTGGCCCTTATAACTTTAGAAACCTTTAAATCTTTACTTTTTACCAATAAAAAGCACAAAATAAAAATCATTTATTATCAATAACAATAATACTTAATTAACGCAAATATGTTAACCGTATTACATCTATGCCGTTTTACTTGCTAACTAAACTTATACAATAGAGACTTCTGTCCGTAACACTCCCTATTAGATACTGTTGATTTGGGAATACACATGTCAATTATTAAATTTGCAAGTTTTTCTAATACTTTATTTGTATAAATATATACTATAAAATATTAATATGAAACACCATGATATGAATCTACTTGCGTTGTTATTACGTATAATAATTTATCGCAAGCAGATCCATTTAAATTGTTACATGTGATTGTGAAGTACTCGCTTAAACTTTAAAAACCTTATCAGTTATTGCTCTAAATGTTGTTGTAACCAGGATGTGATAGTAGACATGAAAGACGTAGGAGTCAGCGTGCTGAGCCAGTGGACACCGGCGATGGCTAAGAAAGCCATCTCCTGCTTCGAGAAAGCTCTACCAGTGAGGGTGAAGAGCAATCACATTCTGAACACGCCGATGGGCTTTGAGGCAGCCTTTACGATCCTGAAAACATTTTTAGGAGAGAAACTGAAGAAGAGAGTACGTATAATGACTTAATGACGATCTGGTGAAGGTTGCAAGTAGTCGCTGGATGTGAGCAGCACAAAACCGGTCGTACTGGATATCTTTGGAGGAAGCCTTTGTTCAGCAGTCTTTCGGCCGAGATGATGATGACGATAATGATGATGAACAAATGTTTTCGTTATTGTGTTGTTATTTAAGTGATAAGTAATTAAGATTAATTAAGAAATCAACACGTGCTTTGGCCCAAGAGATTGTAACGGTAAGAAAGAGTATGTGAAATGGTAAAAAACCAAACTGGCAGTCTTCTCGACAGAGTTCCAGCCGAAGTCCTAGTCAGCCCTGAAAGGTGTTCTCGAGTTTCGTTTCGTTCTCGAACTTTCTATTCTTTCTTGAACAAATTGAGTCTCTTTAAGTCTAGTAGCGTAAAGGGAGTAATAAGTTTTAAAAAAACCTTCGAAACTGAACAAAACTATGGGCCCATTTGCAAGTTTCATTGAAAAATATACAGGAATGTGAAATATTCTAAAAATGTTAATAACGCCATATAGAAGGGAATGATATAGATTTTACTTCACTTTATTTTCTAGAAACTATCATGACATAATACGACTAATTACATTGAACCATTTAAAAAAAGACAAAGTGTTGAAAAAATTCCATGAGCGGGATTTTTTTAACACTTTGTCTTTTTTCAGATTGTAATTTGTTCGCAACAATATTTGCGTAAAGTTATATAGATAAACATAATCATACATTGAACAAGGCCAACGACGAGACGATACTCGAGGGAATGATGTCTGCTCTTAAATGGTGATATGAAATGCTTGTTTATTTTATTTATACATTGTCAATTATTATTTGTACAGATACATGTCCACAACCAAAACTACGAAGCTTTATATAAATCGATTCCTAAATCGATACTGCCAAGCGAATATGGAGGTGAAGACGGTTCAGTTCAAGAATTAACAGGTAAAAAAATGTAATAAATTTGATACTGCATAAGTTTTACCAAGTATGCGGCTGGAATGCGACCACTTAAAATATAACTAATTCTGCCTCAGGAGCTTTGTTTTACATTGCTGCTTTCCAGTTTGAAGGGTGTTAGATCCAGTAAAATTATAGGGCATAGGCACATAAAGAACTAAAGCTTGTAGTGGGCAAAGCATGAGTCATACCAAAGTGTTGCAAGCGTCCAGAGGCTGATAGCTTTCCGATCCGAACCGAACCCCTCGGAGAATATAGTAGGGCACGGCATCACGCGCTAGTGCGTGATGCCGTGCCCTACTATATTCTTGAACAGCTTGTATATATAAGTTTCTCGCCGCCCCCAAAAAAGCCCGATGAAGCTGAAAATGCGGACAGACACCATTAGCAAACTCTCTCAAAAAAATGATATCCGCTTTCCATCAGTTGGGTCATAAGCTCGTTTGCCGGCTCAGTATCAAAATGATATAATAACATTATTAGTTAGGGTTATTTAAGGGATACTACCACCACCATTACCACTGCTGGGACACCATCGGCTTTACTGGCCTTCCGACGCAATTTCATTTCATCCTCATCCTAAACTACTGAGAAACAGGCTATCTTATCTCTAACTGTTGGAACACAACAATAATAATTACACACATTGATCTTATTAGGATAAGATGGTGGTAACTAGCCACACGGACTTTAAAAAAGGCCTCATCATCATCATCATCTATGTCCCCACTGCTGGGGCACGAGCCTTCCCTATGGATGGATAGAGAGAACGAACCACCACGCGGACCCAGTGGTGGTTATTAACGACAGCTAATGCAGCCGGGACCAACGGCTTAACGTGCCTTCCGAAGCACGGAGGAGCTCGAGATGATACATTTTTGGTCACCCATCCGATGGCCTTTGCGAAAGTTGCTTAACCTCAGCACTCGCAGACCGGGCGCGTGAACCACTGCGCCATCGAGCTCCTCCGACTGCGCCACCGAGCTCCTCAAAATAGGCCTACCACCAACCAAACATGTAACCCGCTGGGAAACGAACCGGTGACAGTCGGTTAATCAACCAGTTATCAGTTACCAGTAATAATAACTGATAACTAGCCTACTAACTTAATAATATAGCCAGTGTTCCACCATGATCTGTTCATTAAGTGTTTTGTTTAACGATTATTTCCCAGATTATTGGAAGACTAAAGTGGAAAGTTATCGAGATTGGTTTCTTGATGAGGAGAATACGAAATCTGAGGAGTCCATGAGGCCCGGCAAGGCCAAGACTACCTCTGAACTCTTCGGGATCGAAGGCTCCTTCAGAAAACTGGAAGTTGATTAGAAGAAAAATATTTTGTAACGTTTGTCTGTGTCTGTGTATTTGTTGTTATGAGTGCATTAAAGTTTTCCTATTTGTTGGTTCTCACAAATTCTCAGCTACGATTTTTTTTCTTGTTTTTTTTAAATATATTATACATTCTCTAGGTTTAAGGATATGATTACAGAGCAATTATAAATTTGAAAATTGCCTCTTACATGGCAGTCACTTTACTGTTTGTATATAGGCTTTAATAGTCATCAAATACTTAAAAAAGGGTAAGTACAGTATCAAATACTCAAGTACAAATGCTTATGCTCCGTTTTTTTTCGTTATAAAACATAAATTATGTAAATTACAGCCGCTCCTTCGCTGAAAAGTCGAAACAAACGAAATTAAAATCTAAGTCAAGGCAATAAGGTTTTTAAAGTGAACTAAGACAATTACATTTGCTTTCGTTTTTTTTTACTTTGAACGATCGATGGAGTGTTTATAATTTAGACAAATATTATTTTATTGCAAAAAATATACCTGTAGGTAGGTAATTCTCAACAAACTATTTATTTTAAGGGTGAGCATTAATTCATGCTGTCATTTATAGAAGGGCTGAAACGTATACGAGCACTATTTCTATACCAGAACTTGGCATGATGGTATTGGCTCTCAAATGAAGTCGATAAGAAAAGTAACTAAAAATATTACCACTGCGTAAGTTCATGTTGATGATTATTGTAAGTAAAAAAATCCAAGAAGTCATGTATCTATATACTATTAGAATTTAGCAAAAAAAATACTTTATAAAAAAAAAGAGTTGTTTTAGACATTTCTAGTATTTCAGTTTTATAGTACGTATACTTAGACAATCAATAGCACCCAAATATTAATACTAATGTCGATATACCTATAATAAAGAAAATAACATCTTATTAAAGAGCTTCGATATAAAAATTAATGATCTCATTACTGGTCACGTCAGATAGTGTTAAATAACAGCCGACTGCCTGCCATTCGAACGTGATAGAATTGAAAACAAATGAAATAACGTGACATAATATAACAGTAACCTCTTCATATTTGTTTAGAGAATTCGGGCATAATTCCCAAGCCTATCAGGTAGCCACAATAACATAGTTGGTAGTGCTCTTGACCCGGGTTCGAATCCCGCTCGTATTTTTTTTCAACTTTTAGCAGGTAGCTTTGATTATATACGTGACAAAGACGAAATTCTCGAACGGTATGTATCATAATAATCAAATTATATATAGTTATAATGCAAAAAAATATTATATTACATTGTGTATTTACGTCACTTTTAATTTCGAGATCACTGGTGAGAATCAAAATTCGCCCCCTATAGAGATATAGAAAAGACATAAAAAAAAATATTTAGTAAGAGCCGGCGATATTAATAAAAAAAAACAAAACCTGTTCTTTTTTTCATTTTTCATTTTTTTCACCATAAAGTAAAAAAAATTACAATGAACACGTGAATGCGAACTACCAAGAAATATTATAAAACGACCCAGTCCTTCAAAGAACTAAACTCGTAAATCGATGGACGATAGTTTCTATCTTTAGCTCAAGGCAAGTGAATAAAAGGGCGATTCGCAAATTCAAATGCTAGATATCATTAAAGAAAAATAAAGCAAGATTTAAAAAGCAAAATGGGTAGGTTGTAGCTATTGTAAGAGGCGGACAAAGGCATTTAAGGGTGCGCCGACCAAAAAATGCCAAAAATGGAGTCACGGTTAAGTTTAAATAAACGAAAATACTATCGTATTAAACAAACAAAATATATATCAAGTATCAAATGGAACGTGTTTACAATTAGTCCAATCCATAAATTCATAACACACTATACTAGTTTTTTCTAAAATACCATTTAAAGTTGGGCAAAAATCACGAAAACGAGTGGCGGCGTTTTATTGTACAGAGGTACCTCTGATTTGTCTAAACAATCACCTATGGTCTAAACTATAAATCGTCCGACTCGCATTTTCGATTTATCGAGCAGTTTTTTAAATTATTATTTTTCAAATTAACACGTTAAAATCCCCATACAAAATTAGTATGGCCGTGCGGCATCAAATAAATATGGACAAAGATATTTCAAATAAAATATACGACACTTGTCACTTACGGACGGCGCACCCTTAACCGCAAACAAAGGATCACTGTATTAAAAAAAAAAGAGGTTTGTTAAAAAAGGACTAATTATAAACGGACATAGCGAACTTCTCTCTTTTTCATTCAATAGAATCGGCAAGAAAAAGAAGGCTTGCTTCTTCTTTTTCAACTTAAGAGCCACGGTCTTGTATTTTCTATTTATCTGTATCCCAAGCTAATAGTGATGTACAACAACAATATTGATTTCAGAACATTAAAACGTATAAAAGATTTCACGTAATAATCTTTAAAAATTCAACCTATTTTTATTTGACCATAGGTTGAATTTCTGTAACCTAAAAAGCTATAATTAAACATTCAAGATGGAACATAAAAGTGACGTCAAACATTGCCATTCCCATTCAATTTCTATAAAATAAATAGTTTTGATAGTTGCCAAAAAGTTTATATATTAACTAACCTATCACTTATCCAATTCTTTGACTACTTTTACGACGTACAATGATTGGTCACTTAATACGACACGACGAATTCATTAAGGGTATGTTCTGATATACACTGCGAGCACTGTCCAGTGCTCTTACTGGTGAGAAATTTGTTCCGTTGTGAAGTGTATGACGTCATAAATCGTCGCCATTTTTGTACTGTAAGCACTGGCATTTTCGAAGTAAGGTGCTCTCAGTGCTTTGATCACGTGATCAACAGCGTCCAGAAATGATGACATGGATGACAGCATGGATGACAGTATACTGGACTGCGTTCCATTTTAAACAGTAACCAGTATAGCTAACTATAAAAAAACAGCTTCGCAGTATACTAAATTGACGTCACACCTAACAATGCTCGCAGTGCATATCGGAACATACCCTAAATACATAATTGAAAGGAAAATGGAAGGAAAGAGAGGAAGAGCTTGTTTAAGCTGAACAGATTAAACAAGTCTAAGTACAGGCTGTTTTCTTAAGTTTATGCGAGCACTACACATTAAAATGAAACAACTTTTGAGGATCTACTCGTGTTTATTTTAAACATTAGTTTTAGTTGATGTTTTCCTGACGTTTCGAACCCTTACAAGGTACAAACTAATTATAAGACGAACAACACCTCAGTCTCCTAGTGACCACAGACCCTGCAAAGTCTACAGGCCCTGAATGTTGCTATTCAAAAATGTCCACAAACATGTCTTAGTAACCTGAGAGGGTAGAACGTAGGGAAGATTGGCGTCTTGTTGTGTCGGAGGCCAAAATCCATTACGGGTCACTGAGCCAGCGGACTGAGAACGGACAAAATCTGGCCTTTTAGTCACTACAGATGGTTGTTTTAAAACAGCGGGGGGTAACCACGAGCTCTTATAGCTCTTATATACTCGCGTCTCTTTCCACAACTGCAATAATACGGCTATAAGAGCTCATAGTCAGGGGGTATTTTTTTTTGGCGAGAGTTTGCTGATTGCCTCAGACGGCATTTTCAGCTTCACCGGGCTTGTTTGGGGGCGGCGAGAAACTTAAAGGGTTCCTCAAGCCGTGTGAAACGAATCGCCTTCGGAGGTTTTCTAGAGGAAACGGCATCGTGCACTAGTGCGCGTCCCCGTGCCCTACTAGATTCTCCGAAGGGTTCGGATCAGATCGGGAGTAGTCAGGGGGCAGTTCGTCTAACGGGATGCGTTCATCGCAGTCTTTTGTCACTTCTGACACCTTGGGTATAATCCGTATGGTCCCGACTTACTCGTAGTTTTGTGAAGATAGCAACTTACTTATTGAAGGTAAATACAGAGTAAAAAAGTATTCTAAGTATTAGAACTAAGTTACGTTTCTACAATCAAGGTAGTAGAAAAAGAAATAATGGATTTACACATAGCGTGATAGGCATAATTAAAAACATTGCACAGCAAAACATCGCACTTCGTCCAGAACAAACTACAAAATGTCTTTCTTTAAATTTTAACAATCAATTAATCTAATAAATCAGTAAGAATATGTTCGTTTCGATGTCATTTTACACAGGAAGTCAGTTACTTAAGTAAATTTAAAGATAATATAAAAAAAAACATGTAATGTGTTATTACAACTGTATCTAACGACTAGATGCACAGATAGAATGTTTGAGTTTCGCTCTTTTTTTACGGGTTTGACTCCCGTACGCGACAATAGCTTTTACAATTTTATTTTTATTTCTTAACGGTGTAGCAGATCATATGCGTACTCGAAGACAAAAGCGCATCTCTCGAAATCTTCAAACAACTTCTCAGTTGTTTGAAGATTTCGAGTATCTCTGCTGTTAAGTACTACTGTAAGTATCTCTACTGGTTGTACACACGCCTGCATATCATCCTACCACAAACTGTCAAATTTCTTCAATAGATTTTGAACTTTACGTCTAAGTAATATGGTTGCAAATGTATTGAAGAAATTTGACATATTTGGATAGGTTGATGTGCAGCCGTCTGTACTTATAAGCACTAACTGTTGGAACAGTACATCGCTATTCATAGTTACAATGGCAACGGATTTGAATATTGTTAAAACAGGTAGGTAAATAAAACTCTGCTGGTACACCCCACTCTTACTTGGTTTTATAAACATTACCCTGAATCATGTCGCGTAGAGTATGCGAGTATTATTTTTATTATGAACTAGCGGCCGCCCGCCGTTTTACCCGCGTGGTTCCCGTTCCCGTGGGAATATCGGGATAAAAAGTATCCTATGTGTTAATCCAGGTTATAAACTATCTGTATGCCGAATTTCATCCAAATCCATCCATCCGTTGCAGCGTGGAGAAGCAACAAATATACACATATACACACAAACTTTCGCATTTATAATATAAGTGTGATTATAGTTTTTGTTGTACCATTGCTCTTAGATTCGATCTGTCACTACATTTTAGGAAATATTATAGGAATTTAAAATACTTTTTATTAATTTAGTTTGCTGTAATTTAGTAATCTCTTTTTCATTACAGTCGAGCTCAAGTCCGACAAACTCGATAACACATGACGTCATCAAATCGTCACGTTTACGTGTCGTGCAGTATAGTGCGCGGGCTTTGGCCTCGTCACCGCCGCGCGCGCTCTCTGTCAGTCGCGTTCAGTTATCACGGAGCGCGCGCGTCGGTCATGCGCACTCGCTGTGCACCTTGACATGTTCCCGTTTATCACGCCTGGAGAGAACTCTCATTTTGCACGAGTGACAATAAACCACTATGACGCAAGAAGATATGTTCACTCGACTGGACGACGAGCTCCACATATCGTCTTCTGACAATGTCGATGATGACGATATTGTTACCAGGAGACAGAAGAAACGCAGCGTCAGAGAAATGGTTCTTCGTTTCGAACAAACTTCTTTAAAAAACTACAATTCTAGTGAATCCTTAGAGAGATCCAAGGAATCACTTCACGGAAGTTTGACGAGTATTGTGGACCCCCTACAAACACATTTCCAACACCTGAGCCCAGTGACCAGATCTCAAGACAGGAATTCCAATGTGTCTGTGAATTCAGTGTTATCAAATGTTTCAGTGAACAGTTTTGAGTCGAGTTCTTCTGGTTTTATTTCTGATAGAAAGTCTGGTCGAGAAAACCTTGTCCCTCGCAGGCCTGCACCACCACCCCCGGAGCCTTTTAACGATAGTTGTTCTTCTTCGGAAAGTAAATCGCCTGTGCCGCTAAACATCAGAAATGTGGACAGACGATACTCATTCACTACACCGAACACTTCACCTGTCGCTAATCGTCGCACACGAAAACCGCCAGTAATGAGAAGGAAATCTAACGTCAGTAGTACAAACTCGGTGGAAACGCACTGGTCTTATGGTGTCCGACAGAGTGATTTAGAAAAGTTACTGCGATTGAAAAGATCGGAAGTATCCGATCACGAGGAAGATGTTAAAAGTATTAGTGCTGCATCCGAAAATGGGAGCACTACTAGTAGCGGCTCTTCAAGTAGTTCTAATGACAGTGAAAAAACAGACAAAAGTGAAGAATACATAGTTAATAATGAAGATGACGGTAGAATGGATACGCTATCAGGCGACCATTCAACGGATACTCTTATTAATGAGGAAAACAGTGACGAAAGAGATGATTTGTCCATTGTGTCAGGTGAATCTGGTGCACGTAGTAATTATGACAATGTTAGTATTAAGTCTATATCGTCGATGGACATGGTGCCGTACCAAAAATATGATAGCATCACGGTTTCGTCGGACGAATTCGGTTCAGAAGTGTGCCATGCTCCTGACACAGAGTTCCTAACTGTTAGTGCGGTGAACGAGTGGTGTGTGTCAAGGTCTGTGGCGCCGGCGTTAATGCCGGTTGAGTCCAAAAAGGAAAAATATCGAAGGTAAGGTCATTTCATTAAACAGTTATCACATGAAATATTTGCGATATCACAGTACGCTAAGTCGGAACGTGATATCGCTTATTATCGCTTCATTTCTGAGTGTTCTGATACCGATATGATTAGTGTTTCTTTGTCTTTTTTATCCATCTATGAAGACATATTTTAAAATTTATTATACCTAGTTTATTTATGAGTCTGATGTTCTTATGTTTTGTTATGTATGAGTTTATATTTAAACATTACTCCGAAGCATGGCGAATCTTTGCGCCCGCGGTTTCACGTCACGCGTATGCCGCTTAACCTTGATGTTTATTCATATGGTTCGAGGTGGATACCTAGTTTATCTCCCATGTTTGACGAACAGGTGTTTCTTATGAGCACAGAGTTGTGTACTCGTAATCGTGATACATTCCATTGAAGCAATTCACTATGCACATGACTACAGTTTAATGCATTTAACTTCGATTTATCAATTTTATTGCGAACAAATTATATTTTATAAAAGTAGGTATGCACATTTCAATTGTAGGATTACAATCAACTACCACATGACAAAGTCACGATAGTCTAATTGCTAATATCATCATTATCATCATCATCAGCCTATACTAGTCCACTGCTGGATATAGGCCTCTAATTGCTAATATGTCTGACCCGAACTGTCAGAAGTAAGGGTTACGTACGATCCCGACCGTAAATATTTTTGAACAGTTTTTAATGCAACTTACTATTGAACTTACTCTTTATAGTTTCATGTTTAAAAACATTGTTAAATTAAGTTACAGTACATTGCTAAATACATAAATAATAACGAATTAACTTTTAAAAATATCTAAGTAGATATATCCAAAAAAATATATAATCAAAATGCCAGGAACGAGCCACGAAATAAACGAAGGCGACAAGATTTTTAGTAGTGAACTACTAATTAAATTTTTATATACTATTACAATTAAAGTATTTTTGTTTTGTACAAAATCACCGCCCTTTTATATCATTGGGTAAGATAAGGACCAACCTCATTCATAATTATAATTATATTGTATTCTACATAAAATATGATAATTTAAGAAATACAGTAAAAGTAGTTTCATTTATGTGTAGTGTTTGCGTAAACTTTAAAAAACAAAATGTTTTTGTTTTGTTTATATAATTTTAACGCAAATTTTGTTGCGAAACAAATTACAAAAACACAAATGTTGAAAAAATTTCCACAAGCATGATTTGAACCTGCACTTTGCGCCTTTGGCTTTCAAAGTAAATAAGTAAATAGTGTTGAATAATTTCGGCGGGCTGGTTAGAACCACGATATCTCAATTGGGAGAGCACCTGACCCGGTATGTCAAAAGGGTGCAGGTTCAAATCCTGCTTGTGGAAATTTTTTCAACATTTGTGTTTTTGTAGTTTTTTACAAAACAATATGAAATACAGTAATGTTAGTTCTGTCTTTGATTTTATCATGTCTAAATTCCTTTATCGCTCTATCTGATGTAGGCGTATTGATCTTAAAATAATAATTGGTATCAAACATAGACCCACTCTAACTATTTAACACCAGTACACATTATTACAGTTTACACATAACAGAAAGAAATATTGTCTAACATAAAATAATTAAAAAGAATATTAAACTGATGAATATTAAAATGCGTATTGCGTCCAAGCTGGATAAACGAGTGACTTAGCGGAATTAACACTACATACGAGTATTATTTCAATTAGGTACATTTTTTGTATCATGGATTACTGCAAAGTAACACCTGATTCCATTAATTAGAAAAATAAACAATATTTGTTATCAGTAGCAAGTAGTTTTTGAAAGTTGCAATGTTGGCCTTAGTTTTGTATGCCCTGTGGTAGAAACATTATCCAAAGCACATAATTTAAAAAAAATTAAGTCAACTTGTACAACAAAGTAATTAATTGGAACTTCTTGGCGGGAAAGTGAAGAGTCATGTCTACGGTTTTGTTTTATTTTCTAAAATTTGTGTTATGTCGAATATTAATGTGAATTAATGGTGGATTATTAACCGTTAAGTGTTCGTGAGTGTGCATGATTGTTGGCAAATGAAACAAAACAGTGCAACGTCACTTTTCAAATTCTCTCAAGAAGTCCGCCCGAGGACTTAGTAAAGCTCCACATCTTTACTAAGATACTCGAGGGGTTGGGGGGTATATCATTTCTCACTTCTCATTTCTATTATCATTCATCATCATCATACAAGATGGAAATATTGTTTATTTATTTATAACTTGTAAGAAAAATTACTTTGACACTGGCTAAATGTGCTAACCGCACGAAGCCATCAACTAAAGGAAAAAAAAAAAAAAAAAAAAAAGTAATTAATTGGGACTTCTTGGCGGGAAAGTGAAGAGTCATGTCTACGGTTTTGTTTTATTTTCTAAAATTTGTGTTATGTTGAATATTAATGTGAAATAATGGTGGATTATTAACCGTTAAGTGTTCGGGAGTGTGCATGAGTGTTGGCAAATGAAACAAAACAGTGCAACGTCACTTTTCAAATTCTCTCAAGAAGTCCGCCCGAGGACTTAGTAAAGCCCCACATCTTTACTGAGATACTTGAGGGGTTGGGGTTATATCATTTCTCACTTCTCATTTCTATTATCATTCATCATCATCATACAGAAAAGAAATATTGTTTATTTATGTATTACTTGTTAGAAAAAATACTTTGACACTGGCTAAATGTGCTAATCGCACAAAGCCATCAAAAAATGAAAAAAAAAAAAAAAAAAAAAAGTAATTAATTGACTTCTTGGCGGGAAAGTGAAGAGTCAATTCTGCGGTTTTGTTTTATTTTCTAAAATTTGTGTTATGTCGAATATTAATGTGAAATATTAATAATAATAATGGATTATTAACCGTTACGTGTTTGTAAGTGTGCATGAGTGTTTGCAAATGAAATAAAACAGCGCAACGGCACTTTTCAAATTCTCTTAAGAAGTCCGCGTGAGGACTTAGTAAAGCCCCACATCTTAACTGAGATACTCGAGGGGTTGGGGGGTATATCATTTCTCACTTCTCATTTCTATTATCATTCCTCATCATCATACAGGAAAGAAATATTGTTTATTTATGTATTACTTGTAAGAAAAAATATTTTGACACTGTCTAAATGTGCTAATCGCACGAAGCTATCAAATAAAGAAAAAAAAACAAGGTAATTCTTAAATCTAAATTACATTACTCATTACGTTCAAATAAATGTTTATACTATTATCAATTGTAGGTATCAAGATTAGATAATTAATACAATACTGTATCTTGTTATCCATAGTAGCTGGTTATGTGGGTGTCTACGGAATGCTTTGTGTAGGATGTACCTACCACAAAATAACGAGACCCCAAAAGGTAAGCTTAAAACAAACCGCGCAGGGATGAAACAATACCATTCTTTATTCGATACTAGTACTCGAAAGTAGTATCGAATCAAAGTATCGAATCGATACCATATTCGATACCATATTAAAACATCGATTCTTGTCAGTACTTAATCAATTTTTAAAAACATATAAATTCATAATATTGTCTCTGAAGCAGGAGAACAAAATAAAAAAAGTAGTTCAATTAATCCTTTAATAAGTCCTCCCTGCGTACGCGTCATACGTACCCGTGCATCGGCCCGGGCGGGGGTGACAACGATACCATTGTTTTCATTTGATATCAGTACTCAGTATCTCGAATGTTGCTGTTGTACTTCTTGTAGTAATATTGAATGAGAAGTATCGATACCATATGAGTACTCGGTAGTATCGATTTATCCCTGCCGCGCTCGAGCAACGCACACATAGCCCTCTCACGGACACGGAGATTCGGACCACCTCAGAGCAGTCCGAGCGCAGTTGTTGAGGTGGGTCTACTATAGACAAGCCAAGCACGAGCCGAGCCGTCCTACTCGTGGTGTCAAGTACGTACAACGAGACTACAACAATCACTCTCCTCGAGCCCAAGTCTTGGAATATACGAGACTATGCATCAAACTTCTTATTTTTTTTAATAGTAATCCTCATGTTGTGGGTAACATATCATTGGACTATTTTGATATACTTCAATTAATTGCAAACAAACATTTTCTGTCCACGTTTCTATGTAGCCCGAGCGAAACGTGTGTCACGCGTCCACAAGCGCGTTGCGAGCGCGATGCAAATCCCTTTGTGTTCGTCAAAAAACCGACAATAGGCGGAGCACAGTCGAGCACGAGCCAAACGCTCGAAGCGCGCTCGTTCGAGGCTCGTAAAGCTGGTTTTATTGTTACGCGTTTCGGCAGCGCTGTTAGAGCGCGCGCGTTCGGAGATGTTGGGGTAGTATAGTTGCATTTCAAAGTCACGCGCTTCAGCAAAACCGTTCGGTAAACGCACGTTGTTCGCCGGCGCTGCTGAAGCGCGCGACTGTCTTACAGCAACGGAACGCGCGGTATTAATCTCGTTTTACAGTGCACCGCTGTTCAAGCGTGCGCTGTCAACAGCACGCTGCCTAGCGGCGCGTTTAGCGGCGTAGCTATAAAACCAGCCTCAGTCGGTCCACACTACACGAATTTTGGCTCGGCTCGTGCTCCGCTCGTGCTCGGCTCGTCTAGCGTAGACCCACCTTTGCGAGATTTCGTGTCCGTGAGAGATTGTCTATGCGTGCGTTGATCGACCGCGTTTGTATGAAGCTTACCTTCTGCAGTTTTATTATTTTGTGCGATGACAAGAAATTGATACCTACTTAGCCCCAAATAGGTACTAAGACAAAAAGTGACTCTCAAAATTGGTTATCAAACTAAACCGGTCGACATTGAACACTTCCCGACGATTGTATTACTTACCTTAAAGTTGGGCAGATTGTTTGAAAACATTTAACGTATGTATTATGATAATATCTATAACAGTTTTGTTTATAAGCTTTGGCTGTATATAGAAATAGATTGAAATGCGATCACGGTTCGCACACACACAATTTTGTTTTTGTACTGAAACGACCGTTTTATAAACATTGGAAAAATATGTTAAAAATTAAAAATAATTTGTCATATAAAAAAATTACCACATGTACTCATTGACATGGGTTACCTAAAATTGTATATTTATTTATAACTGTATTTCGGTTAGTTAGTTTTGGTTGCTGTCCTATGATGGAAGTCGTTAATCCCACCAACCCGCATTATGCTAGTATCTTAGATATATACTCGTAGATAGATAGATAAACACTTTATTGCTTACACAATTATAAATAATACAAGTACTTAACATAAAATTAATTAATAAGGTTATTGCCCAATCTCCCGATATGCTTATGACCATATCATAAGGCATTACTTTTTTTTTCATTTAGTTGATGGCTTCGTGCGATTAGCACATTTAGCCAGTGTCAAAGTAATATTTCTAACAAGTAATACATAAATAAACAATATTTCTTTCCTGTATGATGATGATGAATGATAATAGAAATGAGAAGTGAGAAATGATATAGGTGGGTCCCCAACCCCTCGAGTGTCTCAGTAAAGATATGGGGCTTTACTAAGTCCTCGGGTGGACTTCTTTAGAGAATTTGAAAAGTGACGTTGCACTGTTTTTGTTTCATTTGCCAACACTCATGCACACTCAGGAACACTTAACGGTTCATAATCTTCCATTATTTCACATTAATATTCGACATAACACAAATTTTAGAAAATAAAACAAAACCGCAGACATGATTCTTCACTTTCCCGCCAAGAAGTCCCCAAAGGCATTACCTAATGCCTTTTGAAGTTTAGAAGCAGATGATGATGATGATGAGTACTTTTGGGACTTTAGAGATAACGAGATAAGCTCACAATGAAACTTCAGGTAATTTTTTTATCACATAAAAAAATCTCAGGCATCTATAGAAAACGAGCACCTATTACTACCAATATAAAGTAAACATGAACAAATCAGCGTTGTTTTAGAGTATCTTTAAAAGTTAAACATGAACAGATCGGTAACTTTCACTAACCTATTACTGCGTTATTTTAATGCTTTATATATTTTTAATAAAAAAACTAAAAATAATATTACTTACAAAAGAAAATAAACGATACTATTCTTGCAAGAAAAATACAAACAATGCTTAATCAATGCCCTAGTTTTATCTTACTCGTAATTGCTTTCAAGTGGGCACTAGGTGTACGTATAAGCGTGTATTAAATTTTTCACGATAGGAAGCAAGGCAATATACATCAATGTAGACTAAAATTAAAAATTGTAATTGGCGATAACAACAGTTGATATTATTACTTAAAACTGTAATGCCCGTATGTTATCAAAAAGGGTAAATCCTGGCTTATAGATTTTTATTTAATGTAAACACAATGACGCATATTATTACCATTGAAAATGGTTATCAGATGCAAATCGCCTGAGACGTATTTTTGGCCATAGCTCCGAGGATTTTGGGAGAATCGAAATGAAAATAGTACCAAGAGTTGAGGAATTTATTAAGACACGCGTGGGCGTTTGAATTTTGAAAAATCAGCTGGTAACCGTTTTTGGAATTTTAAAAAATGTAAAATAATCGGGTTTCTTGGGGGTGTTTGTATACTAAATTGTAAATATATAAAAAAAAACAGATTTAAGAAAAAATGAAAAAATGGTCCTAGGGTATTAGTTTAGCTACAAAATGGCGAAAAAATTTTGAAAATCGGTTAATTATTGTGACCTGTGGTCCTTTTAGATTGGGTATTGTAGAAAAATGGGTATTTCCGTATATAAACATTGATGTAGCTTCTTTGATTATTGACCGATCGTCATGTTAATGGTGTTAAAAGATGCGGATGCAGGCGAGAAGTGCATTCAAGTTGTAATTGTGTTATTTAAAATAAAATGTTTTTTTTTTCGTAAATTGTTGTATTAATTTTCAATGGTCCGATTCTTGCGGGGACTGTGAAATCTGTGATTTTTTTAATACAGTAAGTCACAGTACAGTAATCATTAGCTCTTTGTTCTGAATTAAAAGATTTTCAAATGTCACATAAATTTTAGTTCACTCGAACTTTACACATTAAATAAAATAATTTATATGAATGATTATTTACATATAATTTTACGCAAATATTGTTGCAAACAAATTACAATTTGAAAAAGACAAAGTGTTGAAAGTGTTCGACGTACGTACACCATTGAATAGGGCTCCTTTGGCTTACAAAGTAAAAGAAGATAGTGTTGATTAATTTCGGCGAGTTGGATTGAGCCACGATACCTTAGTTGGTAGTGCACCTGACCCAGCATGTCATGGGGTGCGGGTTCAAAGCTCGCTCGTGGAATTATTTCAACACTTTGTTTATATGAGTCTACAAAAATATACTTACTGTAAAGGTACTGTATGAAATGAATAAATAAAATAAAAAAAAACAAAAGTAAATGTAAGCACATGCATACGATTCAAAACAGTTGATGGTAGCCAATAACAAAGGACCTATTTTTTTTACTATGGGAGTTGGTTTTAAAATTAAAACTCTTTGAACCAAAGACTTGTATAAAAAATTAAAAGATAAAATTATCTACAATGCATTTACAGCACTGCAATTATTTCTAAGACCCCCGTTTTTTTTTATTTTAATAAAATAAAAATAAATTTAGACTTTTATAAAGCAACATTTACGTAGGCTGACAACACTTCTGTCCATTAAACTACGTTTGGTTGTTGCTGTAAGCGCAGTGTGAAAGAAACAGTGCTATACAAATAGTCCGCTTGACCTTTTCATTCATAGATTTTTGCTGCACAATAAAACGCAGATGACGTTTATTTATAATCAATTTTCTTTGTCAGCTAACAATTTTCACAGAACATCCTCGTATTATGTAAGTGTCAACCAATTGTCATTGTCAAATAAAAGCAGAACTTACGTTCAGATACGTAAAAATTATATTAAATAATTAATTTTCCAAAATGAAACGGGGGTTTCATAAAATGTTAAAGTTATTGCGAACAAAAGCATTTAATCTCCTAAATAAAATGATGCATAAATTGTATTGGTTAATTTCATTTATGTTTTGGTACCAAAAAAATGATTTCCAATAATGAGACGACCAAAACCTCTTCTCGGAATAGCCGAGCACAGCTGTTGCGAGATTGCGTGTTTTCTGGGTCTCCCTTATTTTGTGACCTTAGTCTCCCTGTAATCACGGACTCTGTCGTTAACCGCCAGGCAACTCGTTCAAAACGCCAGATTAAAATAATATGAAAAACAAACGCGAGGATCACCTTATTATTTTTCATATTATTGTTAACGACGGTAGTTGTTGACATTGAAGGGGCGCCTTTGGCTTTCAAAGTAAAAAAGTAAATAATGTTGAATAATTTCGGCGGGCTGGTTAGAACCACGATAGCTCAATTGGGAGAGCACCTGACCTGGTATGTCAAAAGGTTGCAGGTTCAAATCCTGCTCGTGGAAATTCTTTCAACATTTGTGTTTTTGTATAGATATTCTCGTTTATATATTTGTCAATAACCTAGAAGAAAGAACATCAGATACGACGTTAGAGAGTTACAGTCACACATCAGTAGCAAGTAATATCTTATTTTAGTACACGACCTAGCTGCAGCTATAAAAGATTCATATCCAGATTTATTTATTGCAAGTCACAAGTTAAATAAGATTTACATTATAATAAACAGCAACTGATACAATGCAAGGTCACAAACACCATAATGAAATGAAAATTTTGAAAAGGATTTCCATCATAATATTAATTCATCATCATATCATCATCATCACCAGCTCGTTTTATGTCCCCACTGCTGGGCACGAGCCTTCCATAGGGTGCAAAGGGAGAACGGGCCATAAACCACCATGCAGGTCCAATGCGGATTTATCGTTGTTAACGACTGCCAGGACCAACGGCTTTACGTGCCTTCTGAAGCACGAAGGAGCTCGAGATGATACAATTTTGGATACCCATTCGATGGCCGGCCTTTGGGAAAATTGTTTAACCTCAGCAATCGCAGAGCGGGCGCGTTAACCACTTCGCCATCGAGCTCCTTTTCTTATTTTTTTTTATTTTTTATTATCGCCTTTTTCCCCCCTTAATGTAGTAAGGGGATTTTTTATCCTACACAATGTTAAAAAATTTCGAATATTAATTCACAATATCAATAAAAAAATTATGAAATTACAGTAAATTTTTAAGTGGCCAAAATTGTTCAAAATATCATCAAACTGGGACAGAACAATCCGCTATTTGCCGAATTAGCCGAACGCACAAATTAATCGAAACAAATGCGCATCCGTGACATAACATCGTGTATTTTTACCGCGATAGTGCGCGGGCGACGACGACGGCGTGGATGCCAAGGCCGAAGTCTCTGTTTACGTTCCACGAGTGGAGCATTCATAATAGAATTTGTTTTTTAAATGTGAGAATGGTTTCGCTGGACGCAGTTATGCACCGGGAATCTAACCGAGGTATTCCGTTCCATGACTAGGTTTACTAAGCCATAGGCGAACTTGAGGTGCGACATATGAATCTTTTATTTTTCTTTTACTAATGCCGGACACTATTTCGCTTTTGTTAAAGAGGAAATTAACATACGGGAGTGTTAATAGAAAATAAATAATTATTTTGCGTTGTTAAGGTTGTTGACGACCTCCGTAGCCGATTGGCTTGCACGTCGGACTTTGGGCAGCGCTAACTCTGAGGTCCCGGGTTCAATTCCCGGTCGGGTCAATGTCGAAAACGAACTTTTCGATATTGTGTCGGGTCTGGGTGATTGTGGTACCGTCGTTGTTTCTGATTTCCATAAAACGAGTGCTTTAACGAGTGCTTACCTTGGGATCAGAATAATGTTTGTGATGTCGTCTATTTTTATTTCCAACTAGATTTACCTATTAGGTAGAAAAACAACACATGCTACAGGTTAACCTGAATAAAAATATAAAGCTAGTTCGATGAGTTGGTGAAGCTACATTGGTTAGTAGCATGTTAAATTTAACATTTTTTTTTTTAAATATTTACGGGTAAGCACAGTGCCTTGATCTCACCTGATGTTAAGTGATGATAAGGCCATTTGGTGTAAGCGCACTTCACCCGGGATCCTCAACTAGTGAGGCACTGGCTATCTTATCTCTAGCTGCCGGAACACAACAATGCTACAAACATTGATGTTATGGCGACATATTTAGATAAGATGGTGGTAGCTAGCCAGGCGGACAAACAAGTCCTACCACCAACCAAACCGAGTACACAAAGACCCCCCGCTGGGAATCGAACCCGGGACCTTTGGGTCTAAACCGGTGGTCTTAGCCACTAGACCACAGAGGCGGTGGAATATTACATATTCTAAATCAGGGGTTCCCAACTGGTGGTCGGTGGACCACAGATGGTCCGAGGGGACATCGGTAATGGTCCGCGGGACAGAACATAATTAAATCCAGGAAATAATTTTGAAAAAGGCAGTACAATGTTATTTTTTAATTCCTGCACTATCGCCTACTACTTATCTATCTATTTGCTAATTCCTAGGTCCCAGGGTGGACCATGAAATGTTTCGCATCAGCATTTTTGGTAGCATGAACTGTGTGAAGATAAACTACAGAACAGAGATAAACTGTCACTACTGAACTTACGCTACAAATACTTTTTAAGTTTTGAATAAAGCTTAAACTTTCTTTTTAAATACAGTTATGTGGTCCCTGCTAACAAATAAATTAGGAAAAGGGTCCATGGTCGGAGGAAGGTTGGGAACCACTGTTCTAAATAAATAATGGCAACATTTCTAAAATATGTCAAATGTGTTTGTTTTGTCTTTACATATGAGCATTTCAAGTGGGTATCATTACAGATACATACGAGAAAACATTTGACTTTCTGGAACATTTAAATAAATTTTACTCTGCATTGTTGCTCAATGTCCTAATTAATTGAGTGACATTGCGAAGCATCCTTGCGGTTGCTTATAAAATTCTGCGAAACTGTTAACAATGGCTTTTAAAACCTTTTTAAAACGTTTTTTGCAAACGGCAAACGCTTTGCCTTCAGCTTTTCCTTGTAAATGAAAATAAAGTAGAAGATAGAGCTGAGTGATAGCTTTTCTCTATTCGATCGATATTAATATGCTACCTATAATTTGTATGGGACAGGATTAGTGACGAAACCAACTGGTCACTAGGTATGTGCAACTGTTTCGATCTCATACAAATTGGTAGCTACAACTGACGAGTGGAGAAAGCAAGCACTAAGCATACCCTGAGTAAATATAAGAACATGTAAAAAAAAAACGACGGGTTGCACTCTGGGAGTGCCGGCAGAAGTGAAAACTTGAATATTAACGTTGTGCATTTTTGATATTTTGGAATGGTTAGGGAATAATTTTGCACGAATTGCTTTAATTATCAGTACAAAAGTACTCTCATTTATGTGGTAGAATACAATATTTATTTATTGGGCTATCGTACACAAACATGACAATTTATATTACATTAAAAAGTTATATTAAGTTATATTAAAAATTTATATTACGCCGCGCCAGCTGTCTACTCTCCATCCGTCTTACGAATTTTCGATCAGCCCCCCAACCGCCTAACACTCTCGCTTTCGATCGCTTTGAAGGCGAGGCCCTCGCCTCGCTTTCTAATATAACATCGAAATATAATATCGAATAATATCGAAAGCTATAGATAGCCTCTAGCTTTCGATATGGCTTTCATATTGCTTTCGAAATGACAAGATGACGCCTCCTCCTCGCCTTGCCTTCAAAGCGATCGAAAGCGAGAGAGTTAGGCGGTCGACCCCCAGGTCACGTGTCCTGACGCGAGTTTAACATTTTTTACCCATTCCTCTACTTTCCATCCGTCTTACGAATTTTCGATCAGGTCACGTGTCCTGACGGTCACGTGTCCTGACGCGAGTTTAACATTTTTTACCCATTCCAAAAAAAGTGCACAACGCCGCTAAAGAAGTTTTCACTTCAAAAATCACACGGTGAGTAGGTAAAATTAAAATAACAGTCTTGTTTCGATAGGAAGTGTACGTAACTAAGCGATTTATCATTAAAGTTCAACAGTTCTAGCGAATGCATAGTTGACGTATGACAGTAAAAGGAAAGTAGCAACTGAGTAGGTACTAGAATAACTGGTTTTGCGACCACAATTCGGTGACGCATCGAAAATACAAGATTTTGCTGTTAATTGACGTAACACTCAGAGTAGCCACTCTCAGTGTGAGTATCATCTGAGTGTCACTTCGTAATATTTGAGGTAAAGATTTAACTATTTGTTGTGTACACAGTGATACTTTTAAAGTTAAGTAATCATCTTTAGCATATAAACATCCCAGAGCTGGAGGCAATTTTTGAATCTCACCGATGATCACTAAATTAAAAGTGACATGATGAAATCACTATGAAATATATATTTTTGTGCACTTTTTTACAATTTAATTAGTAAGATAAAATTCAAAATTCAAATTCAAATTTCTTTATTTGCTAGAATGCATGGTAATTAATATGGTAACAATATTTACGTACATCATGATTCGCCTAATTATTAAGTATGCAAATACAATTCGATATTGTTACAATTTCAATTCAATTAATTAGTAAGTATAATTAATAATTATCAAACTAAAATTAAATTAAATTATTAAATTGCAATCTGAATATCAGGATAGTAAGTTAATATAGTGTTCCCACAATTTCTATTAAATATGATGTCTTTTATTTAAAAAATCCTTTATGTCATAAAAGTTTACGGTCCATAGCCATTTATATAAACAATTTTTAAATTTATTAATATTTAATGATTTAAGATTTTTTTGGTACATTATTAAAAATTGTTACACTCATAGTAAGACAGCTCTTTGAATACTGCAATGTTTGAGGTTTCTCTTGCAGTACCAATCTATTTGGATTACTGGTATTTCTGGGGTACACATCACATGCTCTCCTAAATACTTCAAATATGTAAAGCGATGACAGAGTTAATATGCCTAGGCGCGGAAATAACGCACGACAGGATGTAAGTGGAGTGGAACGATAAATATCGTTCGAGAATTATCGGTGACAAAAGTAAGAGCACTCGTAGTCGATATCATACCGTGAGAATCAGTCACCGGTTCCAAAATCGCTTCCGTGTGCCTTCTCGTAAACAATAAAAGCAATTGTACATTGTACATTGAGATACAACTTATGCGGTTGGTGAGTTTGAACGACGTTTAACAATCTCATGGGACTAACAGCTATGGCATGGGACTAAAGTGTCTTCCAAAGCATAAAGGACATTTTTAAATTAGTTCACCATCTGATGACCTTGTTTTGCTTAATTTAATAAATTGCAATAAGAATGCGATTCTCGTTAAGCCACTACATATTTACGTTAAGTTTTTTTAAATGGTTTTCTTCTAAGGAGAGATAGTTTAACCACTGGTTAGTGACGTAGGCTGCTTTTATACTAAAATAGTATATAAATAGGATACAGTTAGCCGAACGAAGCGCAATAAAGACTTTAAGGCGCTAATCACTGTTAAATACGCTTCTTTGTGTATGTAATATATAAAGAGTAAGTATACAACATACAACCAACGCAAAGAAAAATAAATGTTATAATAGACTACATTAGCAGCAATGTTATTGTTTCCAAAATGCAAAAATATGAAATTTTCATCAATAAAAAAAACCAAAGTCACCTCTAAACAGTATCCTTTATCGTATCATATAGTATCCTTTTCATTTACACGATTATAATGAAATTAAGTACACCTAAACGTATGAGTGTGTATGAGGAGCTCGATGGCGCAGTGGTTAACGCGCTCGGTTTGCGATTGCTAAAGTTATGCAACTTTCGCAAAGGCCGGTCATCGGTGGGTGACCAACAATTTATAATCTCGAGCTCATCCGTGCTTCGGAAGTCACGTTAAGCTGTTGGTCCCGGCTGCATTAGCAGTCGTTAACAACCACCAATCTGCACTGGGCCCGCGTGGTGGTTTATGGCCCATTCTTCCTATCCATCCATAGGGATGACTCGTGTCCCAACAGTAACATATAATTACCTGATGATGATGTTGAAACGTATAGAAAAACGCTATCGTTTTTATAAAACATTTAGATTTCAAATGCACTTTTCGAGTTTTTTTACTTGAATGTGAAGATTGACAGAGAGCGCTGTTTTATGGTTGTCAGCGCCTTAAAAGTTTACGTAAGCGAATCCATGCGCGGAAGCATGTTACAGTTGAATTTAAATAACAAAAGACATTTGATACTTTTAATAGTCAGACTCACGACACTTAACACGTAGTTATTAATTTGTTTTTACGACGAATTATTCATACAATTTGGCTGATCTACGTTCTTGACCCATTTCCGGGCTTGTTATCGAATAATTTATAACAATTTTAGTTGTAAAGAGATAACGAAGAAAGCTTTGTCTTAAATACCACGTTTATTTATGCTGTTATTTTGAATTATTGTCGTATTTAAATATATAAGGTCACATTTTATCAACTGCAAATATTTTGAGGATAAATTCAACAACATATTTACTTAAACTATTTTTATGAAAAAACCTTAAATTTTTATACGCTAGTTTTCAAGAAAAACGTCAAAAGACATTTCGATTAAAAAGAAAAATAAAGCACTTTCGGTAGTTTCAATTTAAAGGAGCCGAAACAGAGAGGCCGCAATGCCTTCACCGCTTACACGTGCCCCTAGTTTCATTAAAAAAAACCGACAGAAAGGCCGCTCTTAAAAATATTACAATTTTTGTGTCAGGAAAAGTAAAAAACAAAACTAGCCTGATTTTTTTTAAATGCCTTATTTCTCTGATAGAATTAGATGTTTTGTCAAAATATTTGCAGTTGATAAAAAGTGAGGGTTCGTGTGTTAGGCCCCCGGTGTGTGACGCCCCCGTGGTGGAGGCACCCGATTTTCAATTAAGTTATAACAGGCGATTTTGTCGTAATAAAAGTCATTTGTACTACATACAGGCAGCAACAAAATGTTTCTGAACTAAATAAGTAATTTAATTTCACTGTGAAATTTCATGTTTATGATTATTATGAGTATGATGCGTTACAGGTATAATTATCTGATTATGTACAGTCACCAAGCACTAAGATGTGACTATCAACGGCCTGCAAAAATATCTGATCATTTGTGGAAGACATATATATATGACGATCTAACACGGTATAAGTATGTGATGATTTGTCGCCGGTACAAATATAACTTTTCGATAATGGCATAAGTATCTGACACCGGGCCGCTTCAAAATATATGACATTGCACAAAATCAAAATTATGTAACCCACCACCAGCATAAATATTTATTCACTGTGAACATATAACCATCGGATCACAGATGGACCGCATAAATATCTAGCATGATACAAAATCTAAAATATGTAATCAATCTGCAAATATGAACTTTATCTTGTTGTCTTACGAAAATATTTTCAATACATAGACCTGACGTTTTATGGAAAGAGTGCAGACTTATCAGTGCATATGTCCGTCGCACGTTTCAGGCTATCGCAAGTTTGACAGATCCCACGCTATTAAATAAAATTGCTAACTGGAACTAGGTAAGTATGTAGGTATGATTATGTAAATCATCCTAATATTTAACTGTGACTTTTCTCTTAGGATCTGTGATTTTGCACGTTAATGTTGCAATATTTTAATGTTTAATTGTTTTGTTATCAATGTTGTAAATATTTAAGTAGATACCTATATCATTTATAAGGTATTCAAAATTACCTTAATTACATTTTATATTAAGTACTTTAAATCATCTGATTTTATCAAATGTGATTTTAAATTGTAACTTGACTAATGTGATATTATTAGATAAGCAAATTGTTCTTTCACTGACATTATTAATAAAGATTTATATTAAAAAACTAAGACATTGATCATTAAATTTTTCAAATAATTTCATGTAGACACTTATAAACATTTTTATAATAGGTTACACTTTGCTATCTGACTGTACTTTTGATAAAAATATTCAACTTATAAATTTTATCGCACTAAAACGAAATCGGGTGCCTCCACCACGGGGGCGTCACACACCGGGGGCCTAACACACGAACCCAAAAGTGACCTTATATATTTGTTTTAGTCAAGAAATGATTTAATCACTATTTTGCTAATTTATAGTGTCCACTGCCATCATAATTTACAGATTTAAATTTCTATTTGATAATAGGTGTATTTTTGTGGTTTAATTTTGATATTTGGAAAGGTCAGAATAAATTCACACGATTGTGGTCATTTAAAAGAGTTGAGTGAGGCCTAGAGGTCGTGACCTGTAATTTCACGATGGGTTCCACCACATTCTGATAAGTGTAGATAGTACGTAAGTGAGACAAACGTTCCAATGACATCCAATATCAAACCCCAATTCTCAAATAATAAAATTCAGTGCAGAGTTTTGGATTACCTTCTATTTGTCACTGTTAACATATACCTACTGATAAGGATTCAGAAAAAGACAGTAAAATTTCCACTTACAAAAATATACCGAAAAATTAAGGTAATACAAGGATTAACATTACAGTATTTATTAACGAGATTATATTTGTGATTATGCTGCATGCAACTGCGCTAAAATATCCGATACTCAAAGACAACAGAAAATCATGTTTATAATTTCCGTTAATAATAATTACTATGATGTTATGTTATTAGTCAAACTAAAAACTCTGGCTGGTTTTAGTTTAGTGTCAATATCATTTTTAATTACGAACTCGCATTTGGCATACGTGATGATTAGACCAATATCCATCAATTGTAGCGATGACTTGATTTCAATTATGGAGACTACTATTACTACATTAACTAGTGTGAAATTGTGGCGATATGGAAATCAATGATATTAATATTGTTCACAGACGACTGACGGAACGAGTGAACGAGTTAATTCACACAGAGAACGTATACGTGGAGAGGCTGCGGCACGTCATCGAGTATTACCTCCCCGAGATGCACCGGCAGGAACTGCCTCTGCCGCTCTGTGGGATGAAGTGGGTCATCTTCTGTAACATCGAGGATATCTTCAGGTTCCACTCGCAGGAGTTCCTCCCAGCTCTAAGAGAGTGCGAGAACGATCTCAGAAAGTTGGGGCATTGTTTCAGAACGTTTGTGAGTATTTTCAATTTTTTATTTTGTTAGAGTCTACGCGACTTCACACACAATGAAGTAAAACCCTTAATACATCATGCATCATAATACTCGTATATATCTTACTAGCTACACGTTCACACTATATAAACCAACTCTTTGAATGCTTAAACTTTTGTTTTTTATGGAATGTTTGTATAAATACCATGCATGAAACCCCCCTGACTAATATTGTAGTGAACCTCTGACTATTCCATTGGGGAAATAGTCTGGAACTTATTGGTCTTTCCGTTATAAGGTGCTGTACTCATAAATAGTACGTATACGTATGCGATAAATAACTAGCACTAATTCTGCAAGGAGATGTAGGTTACATTATTTCTTTAAGTAGAAGTTCATGTTTGATAAACTTGTGCTTCATAAACTCTATTTTTTGATTTTATTTATTTATATCTAATACCTTTAAACGAGCAATTATTGTATAAATATACATATATAGTCTGAATCTCGGAAACGACTCCAACGATTTTCTTGAAATGCAGGGGGTTTTGGGGGTGATAAATCGATTGAGCTTGAGCGTTTTATCTGTAAAAAATCGGTCATCCAGGTACTTATAAATAATTACCTACTAAATTATTAAGCCGCTGGATGCAAGCAGCACAAAACCGGTCGTTGTGGAGATCCTTGGGGGAGGCCTTTGTCCAGCAGTGGACGTCTTTTGGCTGAGATGATGATGATGATGATGAAATAAATAACTACTTATAAACTAAAATATTAAAATTTATCAACGTTAAACTGTTTTTCAATGCATAAGAAACGGCTAAACTATAACGTGTCTTGGATCTGAGGTTGGGGTAGATCTTTTTAAAAACACGCACACCACAACATTTTAGCTTAGTGTAGGTAACTTGTGGTCGAAAACTGTAACTTCTCGAAGTTGACTTAGCTGTCCTATATTTCTTTTTGGTTTTGAGGAAGATGGATATAGAAGGTGCTTTTCTTACTTTAAAAGTTTTTTTTAATGTGGCTAGTTTTTGTATATTTAGGACCATAAGAATGAAAAGAAATCATTTCCAATCAACCCTGCGAAATAGTCGTATAATCATCGGACTGTTCAAAATCTCCAGTGAGTCATCTTGAATGTTGACTTTTAAGTAAGTATATTCTTAAAAAGCAGTAGCTGTATGCTGTTCCTTTTAGATCAACGTAGAAAAGAATTTAATATTTGGTAGCGGATACGGAACATATTCGTATGCGTGGCTGACACGCCTCGCCTCGCAATTTGCAAGAAACATTCTGTCCAATCGTTTGGAACGACTCGTAACGAGCACACGGTGAATAAAATTCGATCTAGACGTCAGACTTTAAAGTAAAACAATGAGGTAAACGTAATAATCGTTAGTTACAATGCAGAACGCAACAGCAATTACCGCAGTCTATGAGTCTCAGTAATTAATGCGAGAAAAAATGATAAATATCGGTGTCACGGTCTGTTAAAGCACATAGTTTTGCTGTCCACTATTAAAATGGAATCAACTTCCACTACTCCCCATACCAATTCATGGAAGTCAACAGAAGGAAACTTAAATTGCTGTCACAGATCTCTTTAGCTTCAAGTAGGGTTGTACTGTACAGTTGTTGGATATTGCCAACATTAATAATATAATTAAGTTATATTTGTCACCCACTGTAATGGCAATTATTGCTCTCTCTTTTTCGGCGTTCATAGAAGAATAAAGACGTGTCATTCTGCAGCCCTGGTAATTATTTTTACTACTATCAGAACCCAGCAATCCAGTAACCTATCAGCCAAACACAGACGCTGCTACAACAATACAGTATACATACTTTTATTTTATTGTTTTCTTACCTATACATTGGCGTCCCCGGTGGAGTAATTTTTATTATGTCTAGTTCCTCCGTGTTTTGCACGGCTATTGGTCCCGGATGTTTTTGAAGATGTTAGTGGTTAACTCCCACCCAAACTGCATTGCGTCAGCGTGGTGATTATCGCCCAAAGTCCCCTTGTGGGACAACTCAATCACAGTAGTGTAATAATAGGCCGATGATGATGATTTACAACTCTCCGGGCTGGGTTCATCATTGTCATATGGTAACTGTTAAAATGTAGCCTGATGATAGAATTCTGCCTGAAATTCGACTGGACAGCGACAAGCCGCATTATTTTGCAGTACTTTTAATGTTTGAAAGATACAAGAAAGGTATAAATCTAAAGCTTCTAGGTCAGCAACGCGTCTGTAACTCCTTAGTATTGAAATAGCCAATATCTATTTCTGAAAGTAATTGACAACCTCTGCCTACTTCTAGCCGACTAAGCTGCTGAAGAGATCGTGGGCCACACAATAAAATAGTTCAGGCCGAATTTTAACCAGCACCACCAACACGATTCAGACTAAAACATGATCTCACAAGTAAATAACTAGGCTGAATGCAGCGGCGTTATTTCATAAAATCTTTAAAAAAATACTGACATACATTATTGCGGCATTGACAACCCTAAACGAGATTATATCTGGGTTATTAGTAATGCACGACTCTTCACAGCCTCGCGCTTGCCGCCACATTGACCAGGTCATAGAGTTTACCCTGTCCACTCTACGTGAAAGTATTAGGATTTCTCTTGAAAATGTGCATTAGATCACTGATGTTCTTAGAAAAATTACCACAAGCTTTGCGGTCGAAGTACGTGCCAATAGCACCTAAAAAAATTGATTCTTGAATATTTAACTTTCCATACGAGTTTACATTTAAGACTTTGTTTTAATTCGACAACAGGTAAGCCGGGATTTCACCCGGAATCCTCGGAACTCCCTATCTTATCTCGTAACTGTCGGGACACAACAATGCTATATGGTGATTTAGATAAGAAACTAACTTAGAAAAAGCCCTACCACCAACTAAACCCCGTACCTCTCGCTGGGAATCGAATATGTGATCCCTGGGTGAAAAGACTGGTCTCTAATCACAAGACAGATAAGGCTAATATTATTATGCTAAAAAGAACAACACTTTTGGGTGCAAAGAGCGAGTTTCATTCGCCAATCGATCACGTTTTCGTAAACGTAATCGAATGAATACGGACAGTATACAAAACTCACACTAGACACCCTGAATTGATAGCTATAATATGCGTTTATATGTCTTCAAGAAGAACCTCAGGACCCTATTTGATTGAACTAATTATCTAAAATAAAATAAAATCATTATATAAATAACTAGCGGCCCGCTCACGACTTCGTCCGCTTGAGTAATTCTATGCATGTATTATACATATAAACCTTCCTCTTGAATCACTCTATTTATTAAAAAATCCGCATTAAAAGCCGTTGCGTAGTTTTAAAGATCTAAGCATACATACATAAGGACAGACAGACAGCGGGAATCAACTTTGTTTTATACTATGTAGTGATTTTAAGTATTAATTGAGTAATATTTAAGTATTAATTAAGTATTAATTCATATTTTTTTAAATATAATATTAAATACTCATGTCAGGGATGCATGCTTTTAGGGGATAGTTCAGTTTCATAAAATTTGTGCTACTTTTTTTAAACTGTTGCCTGTAACTTGAAAATCTTTTTGTTCGCAGGAGCCGAGGTTCAATATGTATATAATGTACTCTAGGAATAATAAGAGAGCCACAAGACTGGTTTACGAAAACAAGCAATTCTTTCAAGTAAGTGCCAAAAGTGTTTACATTTTTTTTAGTTTGTCAGTCCCACCGTAACTTAGACTTGGTTAAAAATCGGTTTACTATCTTCTGTTACACTACGAAATCGAAAGGTAATCAGTTTTGCAATAAAACTTGGTACCTAGCGTGACTTTTCTTTTCTATCCGTATTAATTTCATTACGTTTACGAATACAAAAAATAGTATGGCATTAAAGCAGCGCCTCCTGGCGACATACGAGAGGAGTTAAAATGTTGCCATACAAATTCTCGTTTTCGATAACGTGATCGAATGGCGAATGCAACTCGCACTTGGCACGCAGTACATCTAATGTGACAGTAGTGTACGTTTACGTTTGTATATTGCATGATTTGAACATACAAATGCTTTACTAACTAAGTAGTTAACTATTTTTACCCGACTGCGTCAGAAGGAGGGTTATGTTTTTCGAGTGTATGTATGTATATGTATGTATGTATGTATGTATGTGTGTGTATGTATGTATGTATGTATGTATGTATGTATGTATGTATGTATGTATGTATGTATGTATGTATGTATGTATGTATGTATGTATGTATGTATGTATGTATGTATGTATGTATGTATGTATGTATGTATGTATGTATGTATATATGTATGTATGTATGTATGTATGTATGTATGTATGTATGTATGTATGTTTTGACTGTGGGAGTGACATAGGCTATAAAAAAAGGAAAAAATCAGAAAAAAAACAAAAATAAAGTAAAAGCATTCGTCGGGTTAACTACTAGTAGTCTTGACCCCAAAAAATTGTTAGATCGACCACACGATTAAAATTCTTTAAACGAACTACAACGTCTACAGAATTTAAAGGATATGGACAATTTTTCTATGGACCTAGATGTAGTTAATAATTTTCATTTACAGCAATGTTGTATGGTGTTTTGTTTTCGGGAATATTGCAGATTTTTTTCTTGCAGTTTTTATCCAGAGGCCACCAAGTTACGAATATTATTTACAGTTTAATAATTATTCGTTAGTTATATCCGTTTTAAGAGTTTCGGGTTTGCTTTTATTTATTTTTTATAAATGTAAAAAAAACCAATCTATTTGCTTACGGATTCGTCAGTTTTCAATATTTTAGACTTAATAATTTAAATAATTTGTTTCGTACTTTTGTTTATATATTTAACAAAGAGCTATTTTTGATATTTTTATATGAGCTATCAGTTTGTTGAGAATCTTTAAGAATCCTTTAATTGAGTAAAACGTATGGATGAGTATTTGATTTAACTCACTCTATAAAAATATATCGATAAAAAATATTTCTTTAAATTACAATATATTATGTAGGTATACGAGTACCTATAGTAATTAATAAAATGATGGAACTTCCATAATAAATATTATCTACAATTGATAGTACCCGCCATTATTATTATCAACCGTCATTTCGTGGGTAATGGGTTTCTTTACGTTCATGTTTTGGGAATAACCCAGACCCAATATGTTTTTAGTTATTTTTTGATAACTTGGATAGTGTTAGTGTTATCTAAGTATTAATGGTAGTTGTGTAAATTTAACTTTTGGCATGTTCAACCAATATCTGGGTGCAATCAAAATAAATCAAACTAATGAATAATATACCAGTATAATTTGAAATTGGGCTTCGAAGTAAAACTGACCGAATTTCCTTTTTTATAAAAATCATATTTGCTTAATTGCATATACGTCAAGAAGACTATATTAACTTATAAACTTTTTTATGAGTCTCAGGGTTTATATTCCCTCTGGCTCATTGCATCTTCTTCTTGGATATAGCGAATAATCAACGACAGAGACAGAAATAATAAAAAAGAGATAAGGTGTTTTCTTGAAATAATATAATTACTGATAAGTAGGTAATAGGATAATAAATTGGGACATGCGTATCACTGATAATTTTAATTCGTTGTGTAGAAATATTATATTATGTATGTCGTGTGAATATAGTATTCATAAATTAAAACGTTTATACAACATTTTATGAGATCTTAATATTAGAATTAAACATATTATATAATGGGTTAATTGTGACGTCGAATGAAATATTGTTAGTAGTCTAAATTCTAAATTATATTTTAATAACTCAGATTGTGCAACTATTTCGTGGCCGTATCTTTTAATTAAAATTTGTTATGAAACTCGATCCGTCACTGATTGTCAATTAGTAAATAGATTATTTCTTTAAGGTGTCGTAGAAACATATAGAATGTGTTAATGGAAAATACATTTTTGTTTTGAATAAACACCGACAATCAGCTATCATCAGTGTATCAGCAATCAATATGTACACACATACATACACAAACAAACTGGTAACTAATGTATGAGTACCAATATAAATAGCTCTGTAATCTTGTATGTAAGTGATGTTTTAAGGAAACTTAAATGTCTACAGTTGTGATTCTTTACCAGTATAAAATAATTAAATGCATCTTGGAGAAGCTATTTTGGCTACAGGTGCATAATTCTTCAACTTTTGTACTACTTTTAATTAAAGTTATTTCATTATTAATGTATGTAGTTATATATTAATGTAGTTATAATAAAAGTACTTTTGACCGATGATGCCCTTAGTTTGTTCGTCGTTGTTTAGGCGCGCAAAAATAGGGCTTCTGGCGCTTCGCTGGCCGCTGCTGCGGCACGCGAGCGCTCGCTGGGCTCGTGAACATGAAAATTGGTATTTAGCTTTATGATAAGAAAAAAAGAAAAAAAGGGAAGAAAGTTTTTTATGGGGATATCGCTATTTTCAAAGTGAAAACTATAAAATATTATTTAAATCGATCTACTTATAGATTTTTCAATAAAAATAAAGAATGACGTGTTTTTGCATTTTTCGAAAAATCTCTCTCGGGGTGAAATAATGGTGGAAAGTTTTTATGGAAATCTGTCATTCCTTGAATTTCGGTATTTGGCCTGGTTAGAAATTATGAAGTGCTTCAGGATTTTTGGAAAATGATATAAAGTAGGGGATGACAATTATATTTGTACAGAAGGTTTCAAAACGGACCAAAATTGCTTATACAGAGTGATCGGTATTACGTTTTTTTGTGTTAGACACTTTTTACTAATTCTAGCTCGCATGGATGGGCTTTTTAGTGATAAAAAATGAAAATCTTAATGTTGATATGACGTGACTTGTTGTCTAACCCTTATTACCTGTACCTTTAATAACTTTGGCTTTTATTTCGAATAAACACAAGTCGTGTAGCCCACGTGAGCAAAGCCGCGAACAAAAGCTAGTTATATATATAATAATTTATGTAGATGAGGAGTTCGATGGCGCGGAGTGGAGGAGTGGTTATCGCGCCCGGTCAGCGAGTGCTGAAGTTAGCAACTTTCGTTCGGTCATCGGATGGGTGACCAAAACTTTATCATCTCGAGCTCCTCCTTTGCTTCGGAAGGCACGTAAAGCTGTTGGTCCCGGCTGCATTAGCAGTCGTTAACAACCACCAATCCACTGGGCCCGCGTGGTGTTTACGGCCCGATCTCCCTATCCATCCATAGGGAAGGCTCGTGCCGAAGCAGTGGGGACATAAAATGAGCTAATGATGATGATGTAGATAAAAGACAAAAATTTGATTCTCAAATTTTAAAAACGACAGACATTTCGAGAATAACACTTCGTAACTCGTGTAGTATTATAAAACTAAACTTTGGCAAGCTGTGGCAGCGATCGCTATATCAGGAAACGTCAGTTTTGCCGACAGAAAATTATATAACACATAAAAACGGTTTCGCGTCAGTTCACCGCATATATGTTAGCGTTTCATTGGTCGTATATCAATACGGTACATGAACATGGTGGTTGGGCAAGAAACAAATTGATCGATGCATTCTTGCCTCGTAAGCACGCACAAAGGCCATCGGCGACATTACGGTATATGCCGCTGATATATCGCAAAATCGGTCCTTTGTAGCAGTCGCAGTCATATAACACGAAATTTTAGGGCTTTTCTAAATTGTCTGGATAATTGTATTTTCAAACTACACTCTGTCTAAAGATTTATCTACTTTTTTAATAAGTTTTATTCTGAAATCTCATTTGAGTTTTAGGCTAGAGAATCTTGTTTGTTTTTTAAAAACATTTGAAACTTTCCATAGTGGAGTTTAGACACCAATTCACAAAAATACATGTTATTACAAGTTGTTGTCTAATTACTAAAAAGATCTCTGTATTTTGCTTAACACATTGACTGTCTCAAAGCCAGACTCAATATAAATTTACTGTTTGTGGAGCACTGGTGACCACCATGGTGTTTATTTAAAGACTTAAAAGCATCTAAATATCATTAGCATTGACTTAATTGTTGTAAAAATATTGAACTTTTAAAGTTTGTATTGAATAAAGTCTATATTTTTTTCAGTTTACATGATCACTACTAATTGATTTAAAACACGTTTTACAAACCTAATCGTGTTTAATTTCAAATAATAAATAATTTAACCTGAAATTTACATTTCGAAAATATAATATCATGTAAGATCTTCGAGACACGTTTTCCCTCCTTCCTATGGATATAGGGTCCTTCAAAAGAGGCGTGAAGAAGCACCTTGTGGGCCGGCAGAGTGAAGTTAACTGATGCTACGTTTGTTTTCACGCTACACCAGTTATCTTCGCGTCTGGACTCTATTTCCACTTAACATCAAGTGGGATAGAAAACAAAAACTTGAAGATAAAAAAAATAACTTTAACTAAAAATCTTAATGAAGTTAAATGTAATATGCAAAGGCTTTTAAAAAGTAACTGAGGCGTGGATGCACTACTACGCAAACAATTTGATTTCTTATCTAAATATGGCCAAATGTTACCAAAACTTTGAGTTTGCCTGCAGCATGCAAGTATGAGTGAGTAGTGTTGCCTCATATTTGCGTAAGTCAGCCGGCCGCGCTGGTATGCGCTGTTAGCCAGGTGACCGTTGGCAACACCGTTAATCAGCAACGTCAGCGGCTAGCGCGAACCATCAAGGTTCTTAAAAAATAAAAAAAAACAAACTTCCGTTATTATGTACGTTAATTTAGCCACTTTATATGTAACGAGGTGGTTATATTTTTGTTGACGAGTGTACTCGCAAATGTTTCAATTGAAACTTTTAGCGCTTTTAACGTTTTAAAACAAATAGCCACAGCGTGCATGTATCCCTAGACGTAAATGTATTCTGTTTGTTTTGTGGTAGGGCTTGTTTTAAGTTCGCCTGGATATCTGCCACCTCTCATCTAAGGCGGTCACTATAACAACAACTTTATTCATTATTGTGATGTGAATAGAATATAATATAATAGAAATATCATTTATTTGCATTTGATTAGGGTACACTGGAGGTCTTATAATATTAAAAGTTCTGTTTATTCAACCATTAACAATAGCATGTAAATATTATTTTGTGTTTCAACTGTTAGAGATTAGAACATATTGAGTGATAATAGTTAGTTCCCAAGTAGTTAAGTGTTACTTGTGAACTGACCCTCGGTACTATTGTCAGTTACCAATAGGGTAAGGCCAAGATCACAAAAATGTTTTGTTGACGACATTCTTTGATAAGATTGTGTTAGCTAACACAATGTTATCCAGCGTTTATAAATTCTACCATTACATTAACCGAGTACCAATAATCGTTGGAAGCCAAACCTGAGACCGGTGGGCTAGACACTAGATTACAGAAGCAGTTAATAAATATCATGCCATGTAACAATTACAGTACAATGGTATCCGAAGTCTCCCGATCTTAAGATAAATCCAAAAAGGAGTCGAAACGTAGACGTAGTGAAAGTTTATTAAATTGCCGCACCATTTCCTATGGAGCCTTCGCAGTCTACTTGTTCAATAGAATTCTGCTCCAGTAATCTTAAGCCGCGATCACATATCATTTGACCCGAATTGCACATTGGTGAAAGGCGATAAAGTTTTATTGATATTAATATAGTCCGGCATGTTTGTGTGCGACCTCACCGGCTGACAACTTATTCCGCGGGAGGGTTGTATAGTGGGTTACATGAACACTTAAAGCAGTATTGCAGTTGTTGCGGTTGTGAAAACGAGACGCGTGTCCCCGCTCGATCCTCTAAATGCTCCTACACATTTATAGAATACACTAAACATGCATACTAGTTTAGGCCAAAGACACCATGCTCGTAGAACAAGGGTATGACGACTCACACACGCGCTCTATACCAGGTACAGACATGTACCTGAGCGCTTCTCTCCACCCTCACAACCCGGTCAACCTGAACCCCTCGGAGAATGTAGTAGGGCACGGGGACTCGCACAAGTGCGTGGCCGTGATGCCGTTCCCTCCAGAAAACTTCTGGCAGTGCCTCGTTTCACACGGCTTGAGGAACCCTTTACGTTTCTCGCCGCCCCCAAAAAAGCCCGGTGAAGCTGAAAATGCCCAGTAGTAATCAGAAAATTCTCTCAAAACAAAAAGAGACGCATGTAGCGGCGTACATACATGCGTCTTGTTTTCACGACTGCAATAACACTGTTACAATACTGCTTTAAGAGCGAATTGTTAGGCCCCAGGTCGGGTTACGGTGACACAACTTAATATAGAATAGTCACAAAGCGGTAATGGCCAGTTAGCTTGGCTTGGCTTGGTTTGGCTCGGCTAACTGCGTTTCCTAACAGTAACTCTGCTTAATTAGGATTTAGTGAGCAAACGCTTTGTTTTAGAACAGGATTTTTGTCCGTTGATTCACGCATAGTCCAATTAGAAGTTTCTGAAGGTATAAAAAATTTATCAAAAAATATATTGTTCTTAAAATGTTTTTGTTTATATAATTTTTAACGCAAATTTTGTTGCGAACAAATTACAAAAACACATATATTAAAAAAAATTTCACGAGCAGGATTTGAACCTGCACCCTTCTGACATACCGGGTCAGGTGCTCTCCCAATTGAGCTATCGTGGTTCTAACCAGCCCGCCGAAATTATTCAACACTATTTACTTTACTTTGAAAGCCAAAGGCGCCCATTCAATGTCAACAACTACAAGTAACAGTTTTTATATTATTCTTTTTATATTGGTAATTTTCCATCCAATATTAAACATTTTAAAACAAAAATCAATTCCAAAACATAAGTACAAATGACATTTTGTAACTGTTAACTCGTAGATCTAAACACTTGTTTGTGTAACCTTGAAAGTGGTAAATAAACACTGAATTGAAGAGACGTCGTCGTCAGACTCGAAGTTCGATGACCTCAAACTATGTCTATAAAAGAATATCTTTATACATGTATGCTTAAAAGTTTCTCTATTGGCTAGCTAGTCTAATACCCTATTAAGAAAACATATCTTTCAATTGTTTCAGGATAAACAACTAGAACTAGGAGAGAGGTTAGACCTATCAAGTTACTTATTAGAACCAATACAAAGAATTCCGAGGTACAAATTGTTCCTGGCGGATTTGGTGAAAACCTGTACCAGCTATGAAAACGAGAAGGCTGATTCAGACTCAAGAATATCGAAACTGAGCGTCGACAGTGATGAAACCGGCGGCAGCAACGGGGACTCAGATAATGAAGAAACCCCTCTAGAAAGTCTTAAAGAAGCAAAAACTGTGGTCGAGCGCATATTGACTGCGGTCGATGAAATTATGGCGTTGGAAAATATAACAGATTGTCCGGTAAGCGGAATGCTATCACTGTTCTATTAAACAATACTAGTTCCTGCACATTTCCTATGAATATTAATAAAGTTTTGAAGAGCATTTGGAGGAAAATTAGTCTGCCTTGTGGAGAAATGACATTACAAATAAAATATAACGCCTTCTTTAAACTGAAAATGTGAATTAAAACTGTATTACTATCTATGGGAAGCTCGATGGCATAGCGACTTGCGCGTTTGTGTTATGATCTTGCAAGTTAAGTTTGCCGGGTCACCGTATGGTTTTTTTCTCTCTCCTCCAACATGATCGGAGCTATTGTAAACTATTTCTCTTTCATACTAGTTCTATCTTTTTTGCCTCTCACACTTTCATGCCACATACTTCGCATTCATAAATCATCTTTCATTCCTGGGCAGTGGGTGCTCTGCCTTCTCTTTTCTCTAATGTAACTATCAATTTTTATTTATTTCTATTTTAACAAAGGTTAACGGGTAAATGAGTTTTTCAACATGTTTTGTTATTATGTTATACATGGGACTTTATACAGAGAAGGTATTCACTTATTTCTATCTTATACTACCTTATTTTATTCCCTTTCTTGGGACACATTTTATTCCTTACGTTTTATTCCTTATGGTGTTTAAAATTCATACACTAACAATTCCGCATTGCCACCGCCCGCTGTATGGTTGACCAAAGTAAAACATTTCTTCTTAGTTCTTCCGCGCTTCTGAAGATTCGTTCTTGGTTACTGTCTTAAGACGGCAATTGTAAAAATTATCCGACCCGCATTTGTCGACGGTAGTGCGTTTTGGCGCTATAGGAGCTTTTTATTTAGGAAAGCCTGAACGCAGAATGTAGTTAGTGGACTGATAATGACAACGATTAGTTGAATCAGAAGTAATTGAAAGTAATCAGTTATTAATCTTTATTGGGTATGATTGATTAGTACGTCATGCATGCTTAGAGCATTAAACCAACATGTTGTGTATGAAAATGCCCGTAAATATTGCCATTATTTTTATAGATACAAATATTGTGCTGTTATATTTGCATAGCTAGCATAAATTTGTTACCATATGAACAAGTTTCTCATACAGGTCCTCATCGGTTCTCCTGCTCTTTTCCTGATATGTTTTCGCTTAAAGTTGTGACATATTTTTGACGAATACAAACTGTTTACGAATTAGCAACAATCTACCTAGGTAGGTAGATTGGTCAGGTGATCGTGTGGACAGCAATTGTCGCATAATTTTGTGGTGTATATATCATAGTTAATTTGTCCATAGTATTTGTCTGTAGTTGTAAATTCTGTTATATTCTCCAACGCCCCTTATTTAGTTTTCTTTTTGTAGAACCACCTGAACCTGTTGAGCCAGGGTCGCCTGCTGCGCCAGAACGAGTTCTATGCCATGGACACCGCTCGCCGACGGAGGCAGCTCATGAGGGTTTTTCTGTTCGACAAACTGGTGCTCATCACGGCAGTGTATCGCAAGGTGAGCCACATTATCAGTTGAGCTAAGACTTATCAAATGCACTGTAGCATCAATAAAATTTATAAAGATGACATACTCTGGATACTCTGGACGGCAATTTTAAGAAGCCTTCGAAAGTGAAATACACAGTTTTGTGTTGTATGTATGTTTTTGTACAATCTTTTTGATTGTTTTGAATTTCGGATGTTTATGACGTAGTTGTCGACATTGAATTACAAAGTAAAAAGTAGATAGTGTTGATTAATTCGGCGAGTTGGATTGAGCCACGATAGCATAGTTGGCAGTGCACCTGACCCGGCATGTCATGGGGTGCGGGTTCGAATCCCGCTCGTGGAATTTATTCAACACTTTGTCTTTTTTCAAATCTTTTTGAAGTTTATTAACATCTATCTGACAACCATACAACGACCGATAAGGTGAAATATTATCTCAATACTTAAGTAAAATATTAAAGCTTAAGCTTTCAATAAAAAAAAACACTTCTGTTTTTCATTAACCAATTGACCGGCTCTATGGTCTAGTGGTAATACCATCTATCTTAGAAACAGATGTCCTGGATCCTACTTTTGTACCACTACCACTTTCTTATTTATGTCTGTTGCATGTACTCGTAACATCAGCGTTATCAAGATCGTTCTGTTTTCTTAGTTAGAAGGAAAATAGCTAGTTTCTTAGTGGTTGAAGATTCTAAGTGCAGAGCGCTCCCATTGCAGGAGGCTTGATCGTCACTTAACGTTGTAAAATTTTAATAAAAAAAAAAAATTATAATAATTTTCATCTTAAATATTGAAATTTTCAATAAATCCACCAAATAGTAAAAGTCAAATCATTGTGGCAAAGTCTGATGTGGTGCGCTCTAGCTAATAATTCAGAATAACAATACGATTTGTTTTTGCCTCAACGGGAAAGCCTTAACTCCATCTCACGTGTTTACGCTGTCATAGCAAATGGCAAAGTAGGTACTATGATACCGTTCCGTCGCGACACACAACACCTTACTATAATAATGTGAATGTGGCCTAATTTAAAAACGATCTCTTAAGTTGTGTACGCATTGAAAGCGGTTGCCGCGCGTTGCGTGTCCGGAACGTCGTCGCCGTCCGCCGAGTCCAATTAATACCATATTCTATTTTGTCAAGTACAATTAGTATAACTAGTGGTCGCCCAGTGGTCGAAATTCAACCGTAATTTTATTAAGGCTGCACGGATTGTATCCTAAGCAATGAAAAATTAAAAAAGATAGATTGTGAGTTTGGATTGGCATTGACAGATTTCGGCCGCTCCTCTTCCATTTTTAAATTTTTTGAAAAGAGTATATATGCGTGTGTGTCAAATACATGGTAGTGTATGTAGTGTTTGTTTTATTGATTTAATGTATTTTTTATGCATAATTTGAAAAAATATTAACATTCTGCAATCTTTCACTATATAAAATATAAGTGTGCGAAATTTCATACTCCTCCGTTCGCGCAATTTTCATAAAAAGGGGTACAAAGTTTTTGCTTCACGTATTAATATATAGATATTGCCGCGTGCAGCAACCGCGCACTTCAAATATGCCTCGGAACAAACTAAACTTTGTCCCTTTTATTACGAAACATTGCTTAAAGTTAAAAAATGGCTATATACGTGTTTAAAATATTGTGTCTCTGTGGCCATCGTTTTGTACTAAAGCAGTTCCAGTTTCTAAGACCTTTTTATAAGGGGCCTCAGTCTGTCGCTGCACCCACAGATGGTCAATAAATACACGCTTTTGGCGTTCTGCGCGCGGTCCTCTAGCGGGCAAAATTGCAAGCGACAGACGCACTCAACGCATACGCAGCTTTAAAATCAAATCGCATTTCATTCCAGCTGAGCTGTGTGAATAGTAATTAGCAATCTGTTAGCAAAACTAATCTACAAGTATGAGTCATTTCATTCAACATTAATGTAAGATAACTTTTGTAATCGACCTTTGTATTTTCATTTTCTGAATTTCGCTACCATACTTTTATTACGCGAAACAAAGTTGTTTCATTGGCGGAGTTCCTGTGGTTCAACTCAGGAAGTTTTCAAACAAAACACGATATCATATTTTTCGCCCAACACAGACAGTTTTGTTTGAAAAATATTGTTACAAACTTGTGTTATGTGACACCGTAAACTTACAAATACTTACTTAGTCTCTCACACGAAAAAACTTCTTTTTTTTCCCTAGTAGTGAATTTTTTTCACCTTCGCCCTTATCATGTCTTACTTTTTGACTTATCATGGCTGGAATTTGTTTTTATTTTTATGATGTTCTATAAAAATAAAAATAAATTCTATCCACCGCCTATAAAGCCTATTAAAGTAAAAAGTTAGTTTCCTAGTTTACTTAATAAACGCTAGTTTACTTAATAAAATACCATAAAATATGGGATGCATATTTATACCTAAAAAGTGTTAACCCTTAATACGTCTCTGCCGATATATTGGACACCATTTATAACTTTATTACCTTAATATAAGGTCGAAAATAAATTAAAAAATTACAACATGCTGTGCTCATTAAAGAGTTAAAATACAAGTCATCTATCCACATTTCTTATATCTATCTAATATTGTAAAATATTGCCAAAGTACTGATATCAGAATAAAGGATAGTTTGACTAGTTTTATCAATTTTAAAATGATGTTTCATTTTATCTTATCAATCGAGAGTAGCAACATTTGTAATACCTATGGTAACGAGTCATTGGGTGTGAATCACCATTTTATCGATACTAGTATTTTAATAAATATAAAAAAGTATAAAACTGCTCTTCTGCTATATGTCGTATGACATGTGCCTACTGTTACGATAAACGTTAAATTATATTTTGTCTCATGTTTAATAGTAGTAGCAGTAAGTATTGTAGTGTTTACAGAATATCTACGTGTTAGAAACTGTGATTGTTTAAACATATTCACTTTAGATCGTCTTCAGTTCTTAATATTTCACTTCACGCTATTTTTAATGTCGGACTATGAAAATAATGGGATAACCACGCAAAATATCACCAAATCGTTATTAACTCGGCAGAAATAACTTCTGATGGGTAGCAAGTGGAGAGAAAAGAACCACTGGTAGAAACTCCAAAGAACTATAGCAAATTATACCTAATAATAATAACTGAATGCAGTACACACACAACAATAGCTTATGTTATTAATAGGCGCGCCGTACTGGCGCCGGAAGTAGATAGAAACTTAAACCTCTAACCTCGAAATCAATCGACATAATGTGCACAAATAATGTTTGTTACGAATTTCTTCGTGCTTTTGTGCAAAAATAATAGCCCAAAAAGCAGAGGAAACATATACCTACGAGTACAATATTAGCATTTAAAAATATTTTCAGTTTTAAATTTAGTTTTAATATATTATTGCTATATAAACACATGCATTCAAAATGCTATAAGTAGCATGTGCTCAAAGTGATTCTAAAAACGGTAAAGTTTTTAAAATAAAATATTAATAAGTAGGTATATTTAACATAACAACGACATTGGAAACTGTAAATCTGCGATCAATGACCTCGCCCTCTAATTCAAACAAAGGAAGACTACTAACCATAATTAAGCAACGTGTCAAGTAGTGACTGTATTAGAATTTAATTTAAAACAATTTTACTATGAACATGCTAAAAAAGCGCAGAGCATTCGTAAATCTAACACTATCTAATTGATTCGATCGATCGTATCTAATCGATAGTAATTAAGAAAAAGTGTAATACTGACATTCTTTTCCAAGTGCGTTATATACGCGTGTGAATCAAGGCAAACCATCTTGAATGAGACAACACAAATCATTGGAACAAAAACGTCGATCAAATCCGCTTGTGCTGTATAATCAACCTTTTTTGGTACCGACGATTGTTGGTGGGAGAGAGCAAAGGCGGCGACCTTGCCGAGCCAGTTTGTTGCAAAATAAGTTTAGGTTTAAATTATCTTAATTGATTAAACCTTATTGAAATTACATAAGAGCGAAGCAAGTGACGCCATGTAATGGTATATGATGAAGTCAATGACCAAAAAGACGAAACAATGTGTGAAATTAAATTAATGTGTAAGTAGAAATCGGAAATTACACTACACGTCGCACGATTTATAACTAAATTGCCACACGTACTATTCCATTTTAACGTCACCAAAATGGAGAAAGTGTAATTATCAGTGGTCGGAGTAGGTATATTGAATTAAGGTCACTGACATCAAACGTATATGTTAATATGGATACTCCTCCGAGTTTCCGGATTATTATGATAAAAATACCGAAACATCGAAATTATTACATGAAACTAGTTAAAAATGTATCAATACTCTCAACGCTATGCTGCTAGTGGCGTAGATGACCAGAATTTAATAGTAAAAAATGACTGGTGTGTAAAAACCTTGTTGTAGTAAAAGTGTTGGAGTAAAAGCCTAAGCATGTATAAAATGATATAATAATAATATTCATTTCAACACACGACATCCGGCAAACAGGGTCTTTTGTCCTCTTATCTCTATGCTCAACGCATCTGACCAATTAGAATCAAGTATCCAGGATGACTCATTGACTGTTTGTTCGAAAACAATGCGCTCGCACCGACATCCAGACCAAGTGGCTCACTCACTTATTTCGGTTCGTGGAGTGCGCTTATTTTATGTGTTGTGAATATCTTGACTTGACCCTGGCTTGTTTACTGTCTTCTGAAATCTACTTAAAACGACGAATTTGGCTTATAACTACGGACATCGATTTATTACTCTTGGATTGGGCCCATTTGAAGTTGTTTTTGTACGGGTAAGTTTTAATTATTTTCACTATTTAAGAAGGTTTTAGAACTTGGAAACAGTTAAAAAAATCACTTTATAGCAATCATCACAGCGCATGAGAGTCCGGTACGCACACCGCAGGGCTATCACCGCTTCAGTTAAAAAAAACACTTTATATGAAACAGAATTTCATTATCGACTTTACAGTTGTGTATGTATATATTGTAAATTTAAATCATTGTTTTAGGTGAGATATAAATAAATATGGCAAAGGTCAAGGCTGAAACAGTGCAAAAGTGGTTATTGCACTATCCTGAGCTACTTTACGATAACGCTAGTGGCACTATATACTGTACAAAGTGTGAAAGTCATTTGAAAGCTGTGAATAGAGGCAACATTACCAAACACATTGAAGGCGCTGTACATCAAGGAAAATTTAAGAGACCGCAAGAGGAATTTTACTTCGACCTCATTAAGTTCCTGATTCTATGCAATATTCCTTGGTCGCAAATGAAAAATCCAGCGTTCAAAGAGTTTTTTCAGAAATATATGTGCAGTACTTGTTGTTGCGTTTGTACCAATCGTAAAGTGGTTGACGAATCACAGTTACGAAAAGTTTATTTGGAGAAGTTTTATAGGAATAAAATCAATTCGATTTATGAAACTAATAAAAATGAGAAACTATGGATATCGCTGGATGAGACAACAGACATTTTTGGTCGATACATAGTCAATTTCCTAATAAAACCATTGCATCCTAGTAATAGTGCAGGCCGGCCTTATTTGATTGCTTGTAAAATGCTAACAGCAGTAAATGGACAAACAATAACACAATTTGTACTGCAATGTCTAGAAAATTTATGGCAAAACACTTTTGAAGCGAAAGTTGACAATATTTTAATGCTTTGCACTGACAGTGTAGCGTACATGCTATCTGCAGGGCGAAATTTAAAACATTACTTACCTGAAATGAAGCATGTGACATGTTTGGCGCACGCTCTTCATCGTGTAAGTGAGCAGATAAGGTCAGAATACAACGATGTTGATATTCTTATATCAAATGTTAAAAAAGTATTTTTAAAGGCTCCTAGTAGGGTAAACATTTTAAAAGAAAAATATCCTGACTTACCGTTGCCTCCGCAACCAGTCATTACCAGATGGGGTACTTGGTTACAGGCAGCATCTTACTACGCTCAACATTTAGATAAAATAAAAGAAGTTTTATCCTGCTTGAGCAGTTCTGATGCTATAGCCATACGAAACGCAAAAAACATTTTGGAAAAACAAAATTTAGAAAATGATTTAAAATATATTGAAGAAAATTACTCTATTATACTACTAGCCCTAAAAGAGTTACAAAAACAAAATTTATCTCTAGCTGATTCACTTTTAGTATTTGATCAAGTAAGGGCTACGCTTAACGAGTGCAATAATGAGAATATAAAAAATAAAATAGAATCAGTTATGGAACGAAATCCAGATTTAGATGGGTCATAATCAAATTGCACTTTTGAAAAGAAAAAAAATAAAAATGTCTTGGATTTCTTTTAAAATCAATTTTTATTTTTTCAATAACAAAAGAAATTGTCTTAAAATACAAACTGAGATCAAAATAAAGTAGTTCTCTAATTAGGCCACATTTCGATTTTTTGGCGTCCACTGAAAATATTATAAAATCAACCGAAAAGACAATTGTAGTACATTTCTACAACAAAAATGTTAAATTTTTATATAAATCCTAATCAAAGACAGTAATAACAGTGCACTTATCTGTATGTTGTTAAAACAATTAAAAAAGGAACGGCAGTTTGACATTTAAAAAAATATAAAAAAATGTCTACTGAAAAGAGTTCCTGTGGACAATTTTAAGGTAATTAGACCAAACATTTTAAAAATTATGTTAACATAAGATTTTTGAAAAACTACGAACATTTTGACGTTTATCTGTCAAATGTTGAATTAACAATTTGCAATTTAATCATATTATTTTGTTTTCGTAATAAATGAATCACCAATCACATAAAACATTAGTCTTAGAAGATAGATTCGTCTTCGCTGTCGGAAACGGGTAAAATTAAACGTCGTGATCGTTTAGCCGGCGGAGGGCTAAAAATAGAATCAGAGTTGTCAGAATTGTCGGATACAATCATCACTTTCTTTTTTGGGCAAGAGGGTAAACTTCGTAACTGTATATTATCTGGTGTAGTTGGCCGACTTCCGTCTGAAAACGATGGACTGGTTGAGATGGTTGCAGTTGAAGCATCAGGAGTAGCCACATTGTAATTTGGAGATACACTGCCTCTACTAGACGTCGGCGTTCTAGGAGTATTTATATCAGATGTGTTATATTGAATTTGTATCTGCCCAATTTCAAAATGTGTGCAAATGTTATTTGCTGCGCATTCTAGGCAACTTAACCTCCTTGCGTGTATTATACTTGGATCCAATCGACTCCAAGTAAGTTGGTGTATTTTAAACGTACCTTTAAAAGGTTTCGTTGTACTCTTATCTAATATACCCTGTATTTTGGACACATGAGAATCATCAATTCCATATATTTCTATGCCTTTGCAGTTTTCTTTCAAACACATCATTAGACCATCATAGCTGGAAACATCTTTACCCATTGCAACTGAGTTATCACATAATCTTTTAACGCATCCGCCCACTCCATCAGGAGCACCTTTACCATGACCTTTTTCACTATAGTGCCAAACAATAGTGTTTACTCTTAATTCTTTACTTAGGTAATTTGCAATCAAATGAAACATAGATTTGTTTCTATACTGTGTGGATGGACCGTCACTGAGTATATGTAATTTCGTGATATCCGGGCTTATTTCTTTTATTCTTTGTAAAACAGGCTGAAGGTGCGCACATATTAATACTGGGTCATGCCTCAGATTTTCTGAGACTGTACATATTGATGTTGTCTTTAAATATCTATCTGGCGGCTGAAAATCGGTATTGTAATAAACGCATGTATGTAGTGATAACTGACTCTTTGACCCACCAAAGTGAGCGGATTGAATTTCAGCGCTGTACTTACAGTTATAATTTTCCGAGAAATCTATGTGTAATAAACCTTCAGTAGGAGACAGTTTTTCTTTAAGAGTGTGGATTGATCTGACTTGATGAATGAAATTACCCACGTGTCTCATGTATACTGGTAAGTTTGAATGTAACAACTGTACGAGAGATTTTTTTGTAGTTTTTACAGTTTCTTTAACGGACTTCTTGCATACTTTTTCCTTTCCTTTAATAATTATTGTTTCATTTTTAGTAACCCATCTTTCATAAGTAACATAGTCATCGTCATTATAAGTATTGAATGTAATTTGTTTATTTTGACAGTCCATACATGTTCGTTCTAAGCATTTTAGATTAAATAAGTTCTGACAGCAAAGTGATTTTGCTACATCAGAGGCAGATGCATAAGACAAAACTTTTGTCTTTTGTAGTGCTCGAACTATGTGATCATTATTTTCATGCAGTATACATAAACATGTATTTCTTGTAGATGCTTTCGGGAAAAGCACCCAAAAAGGTCGGTATCTTCGAAACGTTTGGTAAGAAATTTGAATTTCAGTTTTATTTTTGAATACCGTGTACAAATTAAGAAGTGTATCATTTAATAATCGTATTTGTTTTTTAATTTTTTTTCGAGTGATTGTCTCGTTTTTAGCTGAAGTAAGGCGACTGTATTCATCTTGTATCAAAAAATCATGTACAGCTTGTTTTATATTTAATCTTTGCATTCGTATTTCTTTTTGTTTTGGATTCGTTTTATATGCCTCTTCCTTTCTTTGTTTTGCTTTTAGTCTTTTTACACGCATTCTATATTTTTTTAACTTTCGATTCAATTGTAAAACCTTCGTCTTTAAATTGATATTTTCTCTTTTCATTGCTCTTTTATTACGATCAGCCACCGCTTTTCCAACATTTACACGTGAAAACGACGAAGAAGTGCTTGGCGCTGGACTTGAAGGAGGAGTATTTTCTTCGATTAGAGCAGCAGCTCTTTTTCTAATCTTTAATAAATCTCGTCTCTTTTGCGACTTTTCGCGCCACATTTTTCTAATTTGGCGCTGTTCTCTTAAAGTATACTGATCTATCTTTTTTATATCACCCTTTTCTTTTTTCTTGTAGTACCTTTCTCTATCTTTTTTTCGTACTTCTGCAACAGCAGCTTCGTCCATTTTTGCACGCGCTCTACGCATACTTAGCTTTTTCTGTTCACGCCGCCTTATCTTTTTTTCTTCATCACTTAGATGGGATTTTGATCTACTTCCTCTGGGCATTATTACCTGCACAAGCATTAAAAATGCACATGTTACACAAACCATCAAAAGCATGGAATGGAATATGAAGATGCAGAATATTATTAGGTTTTAATTCAAAACATTCGAACAGTAAGTGAGCGCAGTGTCACTTCCATGGACATTGTCTTTTCCGTGGACATTGTGTCCACCTGGAAGTTGTCCACGGAAGTGTCGTTAAGCAAAATAATAAAATACGACACCCAGATTTTTGAGGTTAGGAAAGCGTTTATAGCATTTTAAACAATCGCTCCCGAAACTACACAACGCTATAGGAAATAATGATTTTTAGGTAATGTACTTACCAAATTATTGATGATACCGAAAAGTCGCAACGATCTTTTACAAAAACTGTAACTAATTACTTTATTTGAAAAACAAATACAAATGTTCGCCGCCACTTACTCGCACCGATGTCGAAGTCTGTTGCTTCAGATGACAGCTAAAATGTTGCCAGTAAAATTAAAGAATCTTGAATAGTTTTTTTTTTATTATGCCGTGAAAGTACATTTTTATTGGTCCACGGGGGGCGTCGCAGTATTTGTCACAACGTGTTTATCAATGGTAACTCCAATGATGTGTGTTTTTATTTATTGTGATACACAAAAACATTTACTTTAGTATGTGTACAATCATCTTGACAATAATTAAACATATATTTTTGCTTTATAGTATTTTTAACTTAAACTCAAACACACGAACATCAAGTAGGCACGGTCCACGGGAGGGTACAAAATGGCTGATTTTTAACGTTTTATTCATTTTAGTGAAAGTTCAACTTGTTGATTATTACACATAAAATGACTAGATACACTATTATAAATAAAATAAATACAATTGAGTTTAAACACAATTTTTTGGAATTAATCTATCAAGTGCACACTTTTTTGATGTGTTCTGATTATGACCCAGATACAATTAGAGAATACAGCGAGAGTATTGAAAAAAGCGTAGCAAATAATCAGAAACTTTATTTCAAATTCGCTCCATTGACATCTACAGATGTTGAACGATCATTTTCCACTTACAAATGGATCTTAGATGTTAAAAGAAATAGCTTAAAATTAGAAAATATTGAAAAAATTATAGTTATTTATTTTAATTGTATAGAGACAGAAAATCAAAATGTAGAACTTGTAACCGATGAGGATTAAAAATAATTATTTTTAATAAAACTGTAATAATGATTATTTGTATTAACAATAAACAATTTTGTTTGCTTACATATGGTTTTTTATTTTATTACTCTATTTACCAAATTTTTGGAAACTCCGGTACATTCCGGAAGAAATGCATGTCCATGTTATGATATCATGACGCAAGTATCTAAAATCAATATACCTACTCCGACCACTGGTAATTATCCAATTAAACCTCAGACTTTTTTACAGAAATGGCCAGTGTAGATAGCAAAGAGTTTTTGTTGTGTTATAGATAGCAAAGAGTTTTTGAACTAAAATGTTCGTTTAAAGACAAGTAAAAGTTTTTCTGATATCACTGTACTTGTACCTTATGGGATTGCTAAAAATGTAGCTTCGACACCACGTCCAGTCGCTATTTTAACTGATGGCCTTCTGATGGCTTAGTAAACGTCTGGACTTTGATTTTAGTACCCATACAAATTCTGCCATGTCTTTTTAGGGCGTGTTGACATAGTGGCATTGTAACCTATTTGTTAATCATAATATTATGGTCAAGGTAACTGGGTGTAAGTTACAACGTTAGTTGCCATGTTAGGAGAAGTGGCAACATCTGAATGAATGCAATAACACCTCAAGTGTTAATTAATGGCGAAGTAGGACGAACACACAAACATTTTAGATTCATAGCATGAGAACTCGAAGTTATCGTAGGGAAAGGGTAAACCAATCTATTGATTGCCCAAGATGCGCCACGAGGAGAAGGAAATCAAACTTCATTGGGAAGGACACTTCAGTAGACGGTAGGTGGTGCAAAGCCTTGACCGAACGGACGAAGAACAAACAAAAGATACTCTGGTCGTATGTCAGCTTTTTATGATGATTTTCGCAGCCCAGGTACAATTTGGATCTGAGAGGATTATGATCGCGGGTAGTGGCTAGAGCGAAAGATGGCCTATAACAGCATTGAGTACCTCCGGGCTAGTGATGATGATAATGATGATGTTCAACGCCTATATCACAATTAATCTCCAGAATATATGAACTGTTAACTATATTCTTTATCCTCTACTAAAATACAGTTGATAAAGACTACCCAATTCTAGTTTATGCGATGACTATTGTTTGCGCATAATCTGTAGCGGCGAAGTGAGTGACCTTGTCAATGCCGCGGTCAGCTAATTAGGCATGCGCTGCCGATTTCAGCTGTAGGCTTTTGATGATGCAGGAAACATCACGGATACACGCGTTATTACGCTTTATTGTGCCACGTAATGATATACGGATCGAAACATGGTACACATTCCAGAAATCGACTGACCAAAACATGCTAATAGAAATAATTCTGTATTTGGCAGAAGCACTTCTTATTAATTTCATATACTTAACATTTATTTTTAATTTAAGTAGCTGTTTAGCTCACTGTTAAAGAAGTTGTTTTAGCTAAACTTTCTTTTTTCATGAACATTTAACTATGTCATATAGATTGCATAATATTTCGTCGATGGCAGCTTAAAGTAAATAACAACACTGCGCTTAATGTGTAGGAACCGTTTGTCTGTTATTTTATATTTTATTTCTTTCTTTCTTCGGTATACCTATCTGGTTTCAGGATCCAGTTTCCTGCTAAATTATTAATTATACAACTAATGATATCTTTTGTGTTAAAGAAGAACTACTTAAGTCATTCCCAAAACACCCACTAACCTGTATTTTAGTAATAGTATTATAGAATCGAATTTTGTCTTATTATTATAAATGTCAACAATAAAGCAGCTATAATTGTAGTCGTTGTTGAGTCTCGAAGGTCTAATTCATCTCTTCACTGAATAAAATATTCAAATAAAGTTTGTGTTTCAGATATTCCATTTATTTCAATCTTCAATCAACATTACGCTATTTGTCATCTAAAGCAGGTAGCTCTCTAGAGGATAGTCTGAAGCGCTTCTTGTGATACTCATAACCGTCAGTATTTTTCGGGTATTGTGACAGTGATGTTACGTCGACAAACAGCCGAAAGTTAAATGGGTCTGAATAATAAACCTCATCATATAAATAAATAAAAGCTATATAATTAATCGGTATATATGTTCCGGTAAACTTTCTTTAGGAATTAGGCCGCCTAGAGACTTGGTTTCTCTTTTAAGTAGTTATTAAGTTTAGCTGTGAATTCCCCATTGTAGGTATTTTGAGGGTATATCAGTTTGACTGGTCGACTCTAAAGAAATGATTTATATATATATATATATATGTTTTTGCTTGTCTACCTGAGCAAAACATGATTTTTTTTTAACTTAGAACTAAAACCTGATCTTTAATCTTTCCAGCAACCAAGAGTAGAGCATTTCATCTACAAAGACCACATACCAGTAGACGACCTGGGCATAACGGCGAAAGAGCACGACAAGCACAAGTTCACCATTTGGTACAAGAACAGAAACTTGAAGTCATACAAGATGGAGAGTGCGGACTGCGTTGTGAGGAACGCTTGGGTGGAAGAGATTACGTCTTTGCTGTGGGAGCAGGCGATGCAGAAGAAAGGTGAGATATATGTAAACATTTTAATTGATAATCACATGACATACTTACATAAGTAATGTGAAACAAAACAAATACGTAAGATAAATACATTTATACGTGTTCAACTCTATAAAAGTATCTCGGGATCAAGTTGCAAAAAGTTCGCTTGCGTTATAAAATGTAACATTTCCTAAATTTTGCATTTTAATTTATGTTAAAATTTTAACAAATTTAACAAAACACTCGCCAAGAATCTAGAAAGAAAGTCTATGATAATAAACGAGGCGTGACGACAAAAGTGTATAGTGTAGAATGTTTCACCACTCGCAACATAACGACTTTGACATCGCGTGTCAAAAGCGCAGGATGGGGAGCGAAAGTGAAGATTAAGAACATCCTATTATTTGTATGACTGTCGTTTGCGCTATACAAAAAAATATGTGCTTAAGTTGAACAATGCTTCCTTATTTTCCTTTCAATTCTGTAAATTTTGTGTTGCAAAGAGTACAGTTTTTTCTTGTCAAATGTTGTTTCGTCATTAATTTTTTTATAACAAAATTCACTTAAATAGTTTCAATAGGGTTTTACTCGTAAAAGAAGCATAGAGTCATAGCATCACATATCTATCGTATCCTTTATGCTATGTGCTTTATCTGTAATATAAATAAACAATATGATCATACAATGTTTAGAGTACCAACGAACAATGCATCGATTCTTTCCGAGTCGTCTCCGATTGAAATTCTGCTTTCAACATTTATTTTCGTCGATCGTGTTGCTGTGTTACGACTGCTCGTAAATTTTGGTAGCAGTCTCATACTTCACCGCTGTGTATCCTAGAAGTTGCAACCGCAATATAATGCTTTCAATAGTAAACACAGAGAGATGAATAGATCGTTATGCAATTCGCCAGCGCTGCATATAGCACGTCTGGGGGAATTATGTCACTCCACTCGAATAACATTGTGTACGTCGTTTGTTTTGAGTGCATGTTATGAGATTACGGAATCACGAAATTTCTCCGTTAAAACATTTATACAGTTCTAAAAGTTAAATCTATACGTACAATTCAAAGGTGCGGTTATTAAAAATTCGATTAGTACCATATACCCGTTGCGAGGTCGTCGAACTCCTCAAGGGTCTCGATTAGGGTTTACTTAAGACTACTTCTCATAAAGAAATTAGTTGAGTCCATCTGGCACGCAAGCACACCGAACTAATTCCCGCATAGTTAATGCGGAGAAACTTTTTAATTGATCGTCATCTGCTCCCGGTCCGTACGTGACGGAAGGAGCCCGGTACTTATCGTCGGCTGACGCACGCGGGGTCGACGACTGACTTTTTTATTGGACACTTGCGAGTTGCATGTGCACTCCACTGTATGTTGTGGGAACGTCAGGAACTCGACGATGCCTTTACTCTGACATCGCTTTTGTTTTGTAAACGTGTGCTACGCTCTTTTGTTTCCTATTTTGCGGTGTCGCCCTGACGTATGAAATTATAACAATAATGATCTCTCACGCTTTGTTGATGTCCCTGGTTGACGAAGTTCCTTTTTTTATTTATTGAAATGAAAAGTGCTGGTACGCATAAATGATTCTTGTTGTCTGATAAAATTAAATAGATGTAAAGTAACACAAGGGACGGCGAAAGACGATCGTTCTGAACTCTCACTGTTACAATGCCACATTCCTCGTGGAGATTACGTCGATAAGCGTAAACTGGCGTTTAAATCTTTCTGGTAACGCCCTTCTTTGTTACTTCAGAGCTATTTAGCGACAATAGCCGTTTCCTTAAAGCGCACAATAGCCTTTTGTCTACTACGAAATGCATTGGAAAACGTGTTGTAGCTTACGCGTGAATCATCTCGTGATCGTATTATTGGTATTTTATGTTATTCCTGTAAATATAATCGCCTCTTAACTAATTTATTTATATATTCTAACAGTATATTATGTCCTCTGCCATTCTTTAATTTGATAATTTTTACAAAATGAAATATGAGCTGTTTTATAAAGACACATCTGTTATTATATTACCCCTTTTTATTAAAGGATAATAAGGGTTACCATCTAAAATATAACTCGTTACTGAAACATACTAAATAGCGCTCTATTAATTAAAGAAAATTTGCGTACACAAATCAAACAAGCTAATGAATTCGAATCAACACCACAATCGAAAATCGTTTCCAAGTTGATTGGTCATCGCACCGAATGATTCACAGTGCTCCATCAAACTCGATGTTATTGTTTCTGTATGGGCAGTGTCCATAACGATAATTCCGTGGCTCGAGCCGTCCGTCGGCCATTGTAGCTCAGTTTATCAACAATAGCATCGCTCGTCCACGTTGTCTGTCTAACTGTGGGTTAGAACGAAGGGTTGTGTGACGTAACCTAGTTTAAACTTGGTGCATCAATCATCAATTTTATTTGATCACGAATTCTTTTCTAAAGTCTTCGCGAACACTAAACGTTGAAATTAGACACTTAATACGAATATACTCACAACCCTGCAAAGGTTTCAAAACTATGTGATAAAATTATATGTAAATTAAATGCGAGTAGATCGTGGGGAATCTTAAGTTTTTGTGGGAAGAGGAATTAGAATATCATCATACTCATCAGTAAGAAATGGTTAATGATTATCTTATATAGGTACTATGTATTATATTTGGTACCTGCTACTGGGTTGATGCCAGGAACTATTCAGTCGTAGTTGTCAAGTAATCTGCAACAAACCTTTTAAAAAATCCGATAGAGGTTTTTGTTTTAGTCTTTACAAGTTAATTACTATATAAATAAAAATAACCACATGTAACGATGTAGAATAAAGATAGCAACGTTTACGCAATCCCAATAGGACAACTTATTGAAAACACACTATAACGATCACTGATAAGCTATCTTTAGACTCACGTCCTGTTGAAGAACGCATCCTGATAAAACATAAGTAATGTCTTTGGCAAATACAATTTCTCATTGACGCTTAAATGAAATATCCGACTCCAATTAAAGTATACCAGATTCTCGGAGTTATTTCAGAAACTTGCTTACAATATCATTCGCAATGTAAATACCTATAGTGTTGTGAAACGTCGATATATATAAGGTATTTTTTTATCAACTGCAAATATTTTGACAAAACATCTAATTCTATCAGAGAAATAAGGCCCAAGCATTTAAAAAAAATTCAGGCTAGTTTTTTTTTTTACTTTTCCTGACACAAACATTGTAATATTTTTAAGAGCGGCCTTTCTGTCGGCTTTTTTTAATGAAACTAGGGGCACGTGTAAGCGGTGAAGGCATTGCGGCCTCTCTGTTTCGGCTCCTTTAAATTGAAACTACCGAAAGTGCTTTATTTTTCTTTTTAATCGAAATTTCTTTTGGCGTTTTTCTTGAGTTTATATATGTTGTTGAATTTATCCTTAAAATATTTGCAGTTGATAAAATGTGACCTTAATATGTTGTACAACGTGTAATAGAAAGGTGTGGTAAAAATGAAAAGATCCAAAGTGATGCAATTTTTACACGACTGCCAAAAAAAGGAGTGTTATGTTTTCAGGGTTCATGTATGTGATGTTTTTTTATTCCACCATAACTTCTAAACGCCTGAACCGATTTAGATATATGAGGCATCGTTACAATCCTTGCATCGTTCTGACTAACATAGGTTAGTAAAAATTTGGAAATTTAACCCCTATGTGGGTAAAATAGGGGATACATTTAGTATGATAAAAATTTGTCATTATTGGAGTTAGATACTAGAACTTGATGTTTAGCATGATATCTGTAGAGGTTAATTTGTGTTTCTTTTTGTATAAAAATGCTTACAAATTAAATCACCGAGCATGACATATTTTATTAAAATTAAACTTATTAAAATTAAAGTTATCACTAAAATGTACATGATGAAAGGCAAAAAAAAGAACTTTAAGGCTAAAAACAAGATGTCATATATTTATTTATCTGTATTTATAAATGTATGATATGGGGGACCTTATAAAAAAGAAAGTATTCCGCAAAGCGGTCCCCGACTGCGATGAAAATTTCAGTTTTATTAATCAAGTAGTTTTGATATATAGTCAGTGAGTGAATGAGTGACATTTCACTTTTATAAATCAGATAAATAAATACATGACATCTTGTTTTTTGCCTTTTAGTTCTTTTTTTTGCCTTTTTTGTCATGGCAGTCATGTTTTTTAATTTATTTAATTATTCATTTTTTATTATATTTTTTATTGTGACGTCACATGAAAATAAACAAGTCACAGCCCTAGTGGCTTAGTAACCTCTGTGTACTTACGTTTACAATCACCGTTGCTTGCTTATGACTTCACTAATATAAATACGAGTATTTAATTTACAATTGCATGACAAAATAAAGTTAATAATTGTATTGTAATTGTCTTAGTAACAACACATACAAGATCTAGGTCGGATACACTTTGGATTTTTTCATTTTTACCACACCTTACTGTTACTCGTTGTATCTACATATAATAAAGCTAAAGAGGGTCGAAAGTCTGTACATGGAAGATATTCGAAAAACATTTGGCTGGGGACTTAGAATCGATAACGGAACACGTTCCAACAGTTTTTAGAATTTTTGTCTGTTTGTCTGTTTATCTGATTATCTGTTTGTCTGTTTATTTGACCGCGCATCGCGTGAAAATGGCTGAACGGATTTGGATGAAACTTTGCACATAGACAGACCATGCCCCGGACTAGGATATAGAATACTTTTTATCCCGGTAACAGGTTACTGTGGGATAGTGTAGTCTTCACGAACGAAGTCGCGGGCGACAACTAGTATTTTAAATTATTGTAATAATTTGCCGGTCAAACATCAGCTCTTCACGGAATATTGTTATCGATGATGATATCACTGGCCGTAGGTACGGCCTTGGCGCGTCGATACATTTGAAACTGTTATTTTTTTAGGCATACGTCCTTTAGACGTCTGATTTGGCTTTGACAAAACTTAAAGATATCTATCTATAAGACAAGGCAACAGTGGAAGTAAAGAGTAGTATGTAAATTTGTATTTCCTCATTTAACATGGCCAGAAGTTGCAGTACATTGTCACTGAGGCATGATAAAAATTTTTCTTTCATTTGCCTTAACTGAACCCTATCTGTGGTGTTATGGTTAGACAACCGGGCCCAGACTCAGAGTTACCGGGTTCTATTCCCAGCAGCTTGTTTTAAGTCCATCTGGCTAGTTAACACTACACTACCTTTTTATGTTAATTTAACATCAATGTTAGTAGAATTGTTGTGTTCCGACAGTTAGAGATAAGACTGCCAGTCTTTAGTAGTCGATGATTGATGATTCTATTATCAAATAAATGCTTCTTATTAATTTATCACTTTGCATTTGGATATGTTCAAACATCCCTTTTCGGGTACTACTATTAACAATAGTGACTATAACGTCATAACGCAAATAGAATTAAAACATACATCGTCATTATCATTAGACATATCGCACTAATTTCTCCCATTCATTTGTTTATTAATCCGTTGCGAAACCAGTGGCAGTCAACGTTTGTGTCTGTTATCGTGATTTAAAAGCACTCCCATCTCGACAGGGCGACGCTTTTGTAGCGAGATAAATAAAAATATGCAGTAACGGTGTATATTGCTTTGCATGCACTTTAAATGTCAAGCCTGAAACGATATGTGTGCCGTACAGTACCAGGCGTATTGCAGGGGTGGACAGGCATGGACATATTTTGAACATTAAAACACAATTCTACCAGTCATCCCTGTATTCCGCCTCTACAGCTCCTGTCAGCAATCAAGTATGGCGAACGTTATAAAAAGTTCGGATTCTTGATGTTTTTATTTCTTTTACTACGATAATTTGATTTCATTTGTTAGGCAAACTTGAATATTGCGTTTTTAATGCAAAACGTAAAATTTTAAGTCAATCGGGTTTTAACGTTTTCTGACCAATTAACGGTTTAATGACACTTTTGCGTTTACCTCCCTTTTCATCAGCATCATCATCATCATTTTCAGCCCACATTTACCTACTGCTGGGCAAAGTTACGCCATTCCCTTCTGTTAATTCATTCATTTCTCCCTTTTATTTGTGTTTAATTCCGTTAAACTATATTTTATCAGCGCCTTTTCATTCTTAACCTTACATCTCAGAATTCTGTCTAAAATTTAATACAAACTTTAAAATGCTCGCAAGTTAACTTAAAAGTTCGCAAATTAACGTAGTGTATCCTATTTATCCTATTTTTGTAGTTATACTTATCAATTGTAACTAAGCTAATTATCTTTTTTACTATGGATGTGCGTGAGTGTGATAAAACTCCCCAATTCCACGTAAATTGAGTTGGCGTTACATTTGAATGATAACGCAACATTGTTATGACACGACAGAGAATGCCCTGCCCAAATGCTATCAAGGCAATCTAAATCTATAGCAGCAATATACTTGATAAAATGTCACTCATTATCACGCTATAAACTAATGGGGTTGGGATAGGTCTTAAAACATGTCATGACAATATGAACAAAGCACATGGGGATATTGGGACATAACCTGCCCCACTGGCTCAGCCAAGGCTCATAAATAAACTTTATTGTACACAAAAATAAAACATTTGACAAAAAAAAGACATAAAAATACACGTACAAAGGGCGGTCTTATCACTAAGAGTGATCTCTTCCAAACATTTTTCTACTGAGTTCCTGTATTTGAGAGCTCCAAGTTAAATTTTTGTCAAGTATGACACCCAAGTTTTTGACACGGTCACACAAATACAGCTCAGAGCCATCAAAAAGTATTTTAGGTAAAAGTGATCAGTCAATTCTGGGTGTCATTTTAGGACTGCCAATATATATTACCTGCGTTTTGGCAGGATTAATTAAAGTTCATATGTTTTGCTCCTCTTAGATATAAAAAAGGATTATAGAACTAAGTAAGGTTTGTTAGGTTACGGCTGATGAAGCTGATGAATGCTGTCATGTACGAGTATTTGGTACGGGTAATATACGCACACATGACTGTGAACGACTTCCATTTTCCTAAAAGACTTGGGAGTTAGCTGGCTAAGTTACACGGCTAGTATTTGTCAATATCCGAGTACGAGCCATTGTGAAAGATGCTTAGCATCTGCGAATAATTGTTGAGTCATCAAATTTCTAGTGGTAAAATCATTCAATTGTTTAATTAATAATTTCAATTTTCAGAACTACTCCTGCAGCAGCGTAAGAAGCGAATATCCATGACATCTATGGACGGACAAACAGCCGAGGAAGAGAGGAATGACGATAAATGTGAGTTCATGTATTGTGTATTGCCCTTGAAAACCTGCTGTAAATTGAGTATAAGTTATCAGCTTCACAAATCATTTGCATATATTAATCATTATTATTTTTTCATTTAATGAAATGCATGATACTGTACATGATTTAAATCTATAAACCTATCAGCACATAAATCATGAGTTAGTTAGTATGTAGATAAGGTATTTCGTTCTCTTAAAATAAAATAAATGTTAAAATATAAATCATGAATATGAATCTATGAATCTAGTCGCGCGAGCAACAAATAGTGTATGTTGAATATAATAACAAATGCGTTTTAACTTTCAAATCAATACGATTTTTTGATTTTTAAATATAAAATAAGTAGTTTTTAGTAGATAGGTAGTGGAGGAGCTCGATGGCGCAGTGGTTAACGCGGCCGGTCTGCAAGTGCTGAGGTTAAGCGACTTTCGCAAAGGCCGGTCATCGGGTGGGTGACCAAAAATGTATCATCTCGAGCTCCTCCGTGCTTCGGAAGGCACGTAAAGCCGTTGGTCCCGGCTGCATTAGCAGTCGTTAACAACCACCAATCCGCACTGGGCCCGCGTGGTAGTTTATGGCCCGTTCTCCCTATCCATCCATAGGGAAGGCTCGTGCCTCAGCAGTGGGGATATAAAAAAAAGTCAGCTGATGATGATGATGATGAGGTAGTTAATGAAAAAAAAATACAAGCTGAATAACTATTGACTAATTTAGAAGTTCATAGTGCTCAATAATATATTGAGATAGTTGGACTATATTTGGCACATTATATTCAACCATTGTTATTGCTCTTTCTTATTTACAAACGGTTTTGTTTATTTGCATGGTGTCGTCGTTGACAATGATTGTTTTGATAGTTCCTTGCAAATGTTTAGAATTCGACCATTTGTTTATCGGCTTCATTATGCTACCTATATCTAATTGACAATATTTAATGACGTGTTTCTTAACATATTCGTAAAATAACAAAGCTTTTTCTCTGTGAAATACGTTTATATTTTTTGGTACACAATTCACTAGATTATTTGCGAGCATTTGATGAAGGTTTTTGAAGCAGATTTAGGGAGTTAATGGATATATATTAATAAAACTTTAAATAGAGTACATTTTTGCGATATTTAACTTTCTTTCAGAACTAGGCCTTTTATAGTAGCATATAAATTGCATAAATTAATTTAAATAAATGTCTTTTTAAATGTAATTCATTAATTTTATTGATTTCTGTATTTAAACTTGATATGCTCTGTCCTTAAGCATATAAAGTTTTATAATTGATTGGTTTAAAAAATATTGAATATTGAACTTTAAAGTTTGTATGGGATAACAAAATGAAAAAAGCCTCTTTCTTAGTCTTACGTAAAGACTTAAAAAGACATAAGTACGATAAAAAACATAGATAGTTAATAATGCTCATTAATGCTTTGAGAACAGCAGTAAATTAGAGTGACACTCCATTGAAGCTGAGCTGAGCTAAGCTGAGTTGAGCTGAGCCGAGCTGCGTGGAAATTAACCAATTCATACATCATCCATTATCAGTCTGTACAGCCCCTTTATTTTAACGGCTCTTCTCAGCTCTGCTCCAGTATTGGTTAATTTCCACATAGCTCAGCTCCGCTCAGCTCAGCCCAGATTCAATGGAGCGTCATCCTTATGGTGGCATAGAACGTAAGCGTCCTGTGTCTTTCGCTGTCGATCAACATAAAGTTCACGCACAAAGAACGAGGGATATTACGGTTTCATCACACTGCCTTTTACTTGTATGAACACAGCTGCATCCAAATGCTATGTCACGTGCACACAAATAAAATCTGTGAAAATCTTTCCTCCAGGTCTAAGTGGTTTCGTAGTCGTGAAGTTGCACCAATGAGTTGCTTAGTAGGTCAGTAAAGTTGGGCACGCTTCCAAAATAATTTAAAACAAGGTTTTTTGGCTTATGTTTCTTCCCCGCTTTTTTGGTGCGACGGTTTTAGTGTTTGTAGTCTCTTTCAAGAATATATATGACCTATCTTCTATAGATAAATTTTGGCTTTTGTGCCGTACGATGTTTTTATATGTTTTTATTTAATTTCATTATCTTTCCAAATTGTATGTCTTCGAGATACTGTTAGCCTTTAACTCTAGTTCTAAGGCTATCTCTTACTTACTTTCTGCTCTGGCTTAGGGGCCCTAAGTGGGCCTTGACCTCCGACAAAAGAGCACGCCACTCTTTCCTTCATTGTGCCAACTCGGACCAATCGGGCACCTCTAGCAATGATAGCCTTAGAACAGCCAATATTTATGTAGCAAACAAAGTACCTAATAATTATAGGTAGGATTATAGTAATATTTTTGTTTTACCCAATATATCCACAGTTGCATGCGTCATGATGTATTGAGGATGAATGTATAGTCCAGTATGTGGTAATATTACTTCGATGTTTGCGAATCAACATATGGATTTAGTTAGTTATATAAGGTCACATTTTATCAACTGCAAATATTTTGAGGATAAATTCAACAACATATATAAACTATTTTTATGAAAAAACCTTAAATTTTTATACGCTAGTTTTCAAGAAAAACGTCAAAAGACATTTCGATTAAAAAGAAAAATAAAGCACTTTCGGTAGTTTTAATTCAAAGGAGCCGAAACAGAGAAGCCGCAATGCCTTCACCGCTTACACGTGCCCCTAGTTTCATTCAAAGGAGCTGACAGAGAGGCCGCTCTTAAAAATATTTCAATTTTTGTGTCAGGAAAAGTAAAAAAAAACTAGACCGAATTTATATTTTAAATGCCTTATTTCTATAACATTGCAATAATTTCCGAAATAACATTTCCAAAACGTACTCATAGAACAACTGTTCGGCATTATTTTTTCGATTACGTTTTAACGGCACTTTAGTTAACCTATTTTTTACGTAGGTACTACTATCAAATTTTGTTTTAATTGTAAATATTTATGGCTTCACAATTTCACTGTCATTTATTTGCTGCGTTGATGTCATGCTATTATCGCTTTTGCTCCTTCATGTTTGTAATATTCTTTCATTCTGGTAGTGGTCTTGTAAGTTAAATCTCTACTACAATATACTTAGGTGGGGTTTTAATACTTTTCGCTGTATCTATTATTTTTAAATCTTTCCTATTCTTAGTATTGTTGACTATCTGCATGCAATTTTTGAACTGTATTCTTGATTCATCCCAATTAATGGTACTTAATGTAATTTATATTTTTTTGTATCCTCCTTTATTTCCCTATTTCATTATTTGTTAAAGTTATAAAAACCTTTTTACTAGAATAGTAAGAGAAATTGCATCTTGGTTTCAGATAACTCACTTCGAGGTGTGCCGGGAGAGGTCAGGCGAATCATGGAGAAGAAGGATCGCAGGACAACATGGTATTGCGAATGAAGGTCCAGGAGACATGACAAGGAAATGAAACCCTATCTGTACTCAATATTAAATGACAGTTTCTTATAATATAAATATTACATTACCTATCTTCGTAAATATATCGAACTCCTATTTCCAGTATCCACATGTGGAAAATACTAACAGATACCATTTAATATATTGGTTTCTGTTAGAAAAGAAACTATTCAAAGTCTTAATTGAGAGAGTCTTGGATTTATAAGTAAAAATGTGTATATTATAACAGGTAAGTATTGTACAAATGTGTATATTGAAATGTGAGGACAGTTAGCACTTAGAAAGTATGTATTTAAATAAGGCGGCATCGAATTCGGTTCGGTTGTTTTGAGTAATGGTCATTTACGCAAGAATAAAATAATTAGCTTATGAGTAACTAATAATTGATAAGCTTGTCGAGAATATATCGTCTACAAATAAGTTGTCGAAATGCAGAAACACTAAATTATACTAGCTGATTACACTACATCTGGACTTCGATTTTGCTATTTTAAAAAGGCTATAATCGTGTCCCGGTTCGAAGGTTCAGTGGCTTAATTTTGACTTATATCGACGGTGAAGGGCTAATAACTTGCACGAGTATGTAACAATTTTTCGAGAAATAACTTTCTTATATAATTTATCATTACCTACTAAACTATTGTAAAATATATTAATATTTTATAAATTAAAAGTTTAGCTTTCTATATTTGTGTTTTATCCAAATAACGCATTTATTAATTTAATAGTAAACAAAAATTAAAATTTTGTCTATGTTAGAAGGTATTGGCACTTCACTGTAGATATGCTCTATGGAAAAATGGCAGAATCCAGGATCTGTTTGTGTGTCTTTTCCAGCCATTTACACGCCTTTCGCAATTAATTAATATGTGTGTGTTTAAGACTTTTTCGAATCGTGTAATGAATTATTAAAATATTAATTAGGTACTTATAGTCAGACTGCACTTGATTCAATGACATCCTTTACTAAGAAAATAAACAATCGTCAATTATTGTGCATGGTCTTATTTGCCGCTTGATATGACTTCTATTGTATAGCGCCTGACTTTGAACTCAAAAAAGTAAAAAAATTAGATTGAAGCGTTTTTAAATTTTAATACCTACGTATTATTGATTTATTTTTGGAATACAATCAAGAGAAGATATGAGTTTTGTTGTTTTACTTGCCAAAGATATGAGTCGAGTTAAATGACCGAGCTATAAAAATGGGAATGTTATGTTAAATAAAAAAATTTGTTTATTTGTGGCGATTTTTTATATTCGCAGAATTGTATAGTAAGTATACGGACTGACAATGTGACCGCCAATTACTCATAAACACTGTGAATCAGAGAATGCTCCAAAAATACATAATTATTTTTGTAAATTAAGAAAATTTGCCAAAGTATTTAAAAAAGTGTTTGATAATTTCGACAAGGTCGAATGTGATAATACGGTATTTTTATAAGAAGGTATTAAAATTATATTTTTATTCCAGTCATAATTTTTATTGGACATATTCTATTGTTACGGAGTTATTTAATGTTTAATATCTTGTAAATACGTTATAATTAGGTGTGATAATGATGGTAGCTTGCTACTGCAGACTAAATCAATTAAAGTTTTTATAAAAAATAAAATCATTCATTGTAAATATTCTTTCATTTTGAGATTCCTACGTACCTACTTTTTAATGGATTTGTTTACATCACATACACAATATTCATATGAGTAGTTCATCTATGGTTGACATGAATCTAATAGCATTTCCTCATATTTAAGCTTGTCTCTTATAACGTGATCATGGACCCAGCAAAGTATTTTAAATTTTAACCATATCCATCGTTAGTTTTCTTTGAAAACGAGAATATTAACCTTATTGTTTAAAAATGCAAAACTTCACTGTCATTAAGATTTCACGCTGATGAGCAAAAGCAAAGAATTGGTTATCTATACTAACATTATAAAGAGGAAACCTTTGTATTTTTATATGTATGTATGTTTGCAACGAATAAACTCAAAAATTACTGGATGGATTTAAAAAATCTTTCACCATTAGAATGCTACATTAGCGCTGAATAACATAGGCAATATATAAAAAAAAATACGGTACCGCTTTGACAGTTTCTATCATTGAGTTTAATATACATCAATGACCGGTTTCGTTAATGAGTGTCGCAAAAAAAAACGTGCGCAGTGATCGCACAAAGCTAAGATGTTGCTCAGCGCTAATGTAGCATTCTAATGGTGAAAGAATTTTTTAAATCTGTCTAGTAGTTTTTGAGTTTATTCGTTGCAAACATAGATATAAAAAAATACAAAGGTTTCCTCTTTATATTATTAGTATAGATTTTTATGGCGACATATCGCCTATGAAAGAGGTTAATAAAGTTTTGTTCATATATCAGTCCAAGATTCTCATATAAACAAATAGTAAGGAGATGTATAAAAGTCGCAATGCCTCCAGTCGAGACAATCCGAAAAGTTGTGCGTCGAAGTGCAGGCAAACGATGATGCCAGAGTGCATTTGCCATTTGTGTTTCGGATTACGGCGGCGCGGCGCTGATAGCACTCCCACAAAATAATGAGCACTCAGAAGGTAAGCTTAATAAATACCGCGCTCGACAATGCACACAGACACATAGACCCCTTGCACGGACACGTATCTCGGAACAGAGTGCCAAGTGCAAGTTTCATTCGCCATTCGATCACGTTAACGAAAACGAGAAATTGTATGGCAAAATGTTAACTCATTTCGTTTGCCGCCAGGAGGCGCTTCTTCAATGCCATACTAATTTTCGTTTTCGTAAACGTATATAATCGAATCAATACGGATAGTAAACAAAACTCACACTAAGGTCATAAGACAGTTAACACCTTGCCACGCACCACGTAGCGTAGCGCGTGAATGCGTGTTCTAACGTTGCTTGCGTAAGTAGATACTTAGGTACGAAGATCCGTTTGTATAGAAAACACGCACAGTCCATCACACAGAAAATGCATCCACGCGGGTCATGCAGATCACGCGCCTACAAGCCTACAAGCGCGTAGGTGCGTCGACACGCACATGCATCGTGGTCGTCAGCGCAGCTGTTGCGAGATTCAGTGTCCGTGCAAGGTTGTCTAAGTGTGCGTTGATCTAGCGTGTTTTCATACAAACACGCTAGATCAACGCACAGCTTTATAGCTTACCTTCTGCAGTTTCCTTATTTTGTGGCACTCCGGAACGTTGAGCCCTTTTTTACTGCTATATATCTCAGGGAAATCTTTTTCTCCACCGTGTTACATTACATGTAATGACTGTAAAAGGTTTTAAAGGATAATATAATTTGTATTTGACATACAGGTAGGTATATACAAAGATATTTTTGTTTTAAGAACTCGTCGTCGGCTTTAATTTTTATAAATACTTTAAATTAATTTCCAGAGAAACGAAGATAATACCTATAAGAAGTAAAACTCTCATAAGCATTATGTCACATGTTTCTTTAGTTAAAACATTGATAATAATATTATCTACGAGTATATAGGTGGGTATCTGATAGAATTTCAACTAAATTTAGAAAAAGATAAGGTAGTTCTGAACTACTAAAGCAACGTCAAAAGTAATCGTCTATAGCCTATCTCATATTAACATACTATCGAGTAGATAACGAATGGATGTTGTAAACATTTATGGCAATATCATTAAACGTACATTGCGCCGTAAATAGAATAGATAGGTACCTAAGTACCTACGTAAAATGAAATGATGAAATACTATTACGTTTACTTGAAATCCGCAATGCGAAAAATTATGGCTACGGCCGGCTGCGGAATGGGGCGGAATATTCTACCTGAAGGCTAAATTTTATTGCCTCGCGCTGTTTTCGAACAATTGCATTAATAGTGTATCAACGGGGTGCTCCACGCCGCCTTCTTTACGGCACGGCGGCGCGTCGGCGTTGGAATACAATTAAAGTATTAATATTTTAACGCCATGGAATCACACGAAGTCGGGCGCGGAGCCGCCATTATTAAATGCATTAAATATACTAACTAATTCAACGTTCGCAGTCGCAGCTTAATTCACACTTACATACTTTGTGTTAAGACGTTGTTTGTTATCAACACACTTTCACGTAATCACTTGATATTTATGTGAAGACTATGCAGGTGTACAGGGAATAGGATTGATATTTGCATTTAAAATTTTGATATTTTATTTTAAAACTATCTCTTGAAACTCTTGCGCTGTTACTAATAAAGTGGACTAAAATTAAAGTTGCTTTAAAACTAATGCGGCCTCATTTTTTTCCTAAGAGGAGAGAGAGAAAACTTGAACTCAGTTTAAAACTATTAGTCTAACTTTAATCCACTAGTAACAAGGTTAAGGTTTTGATCAAGGCCTTGATTCCGCTGTTTTGAAGCGTTTTAAAATATTTTCAAATTACACTGTATAAGTTATAGTAAAATATTTATCATACTAATATTATAAAGATCAAATCTTTGTATTTTTGTATGTATGTATGTTTTGCAACGAATAAACTCAAAAACTACTGGACCGAAAAAATTCTTTCACCATTAGAATGCTACATTAGCGCTGAGTAACATAGGCTATATTAAAAAATTTAAGAATTGCGGTACGAAGTCCGCCGGGTCAGCTAGTGTTAAATAAAGGTGCTTGAGTTAGTTATTTTTCCTAGCCTCTATGCATGATTATGGCAGGCTGCCTAGATTGCGGTAGCGAGTTGTAAGGCGGGCAGCGGGGTGGACAGCGGGGTAAACGATTAAGTTGGTAGTTGTAGACCGACGTTGCACAAACCCATGTTCTTTCTCAATAATAATGCTATGAAGAGCAGGATAAATAATAACATGTACTAGTCGTTCGAATAGTTTGGACAGAACACGTATAGAGATCGGCCGATAATTTTCTACATCATTTTTTGACCCACCTTTATGTACCGGGACGATTCGAGCGGTTTTCCAAAATTCAGGAAAGACACCATTTTGTAGGAAAGCATTAAAAAGGTAGTGTAAAGGAAAGGAGATAAAAAGAGCTGTGAATTTGAAGAATAAAAGAGGAATGTTGTCTACCCCTGCACCTTTTGAGATATCATGTGTACCCAATGCCTTAATAATTGAATTTTCAGAAATACGTACATCATACATGTTTTAGTCAGTGTTAATATTACTATTTGATGTATCCGTGACATCAAAACTATTGTGTACATTCGAAGGTTCATATACTGAATGAAAGAATTTGGAAAATAAATAATTTGTTTTTCAAATTTTTTTCACTCAGGTTTGTGAACCTTTTACAAACATCAACTAGATCGTTTGAGCCTATATTTTTATTCGAGATGCATCTAGGTATGTCCGAAAAACTTACTTACTGACTTTATGTACAGTTTGTAACATTTTTTGATCTTTCCCATAGTATGCTAAAAGTTTCATAATCACAATGATTTCCGTACTTTTTCCAGATTATTGCCCTGATTTATTTTATGGTGAAGCACACTTCCCCGGAATTCGCAACTAATGAGAACACATACCAGGAGCCATAGACATATGGTGGAGCGAAACTCTTCGTATGGTGGCTGGCAAGAGTTGGATGAGATATTCGCGGATCGTGCTCAGTGGCGTATATTTAGATAGGCTTATGTCCAGAGTGAAGTCATTTAGGCTGACAATGATGAGCTATCCTCCAACTACTGTAATAAAACGTTAAAGTGCCTTCTAAACCACGTAGGAGCTCAAGACGTTTTAACTTGGTTACCAAACTGATTTTGCTTAACTCGCAAGTTCGCACCCCGAACACGCTAGACACAGCGCGAACGATCACCTCCACAAACATAGATGTTGTTTATACAGTCCTTATTATTTTTTTGTGTAGCAAACATCCCGGAATGACGTCTCAGCGGATGGGGCGGTTTACTGCGTCGTTTCTCTGAGCCCGACTTGTTTCGTCAGACTACGGTGGCGTCTTTAACACTCCCTAGAGGGTTCATTTATATATTCGCAACGCGGGGCGGGCAATAAAGTGCGTTATCCTGGTCATTATTTAGTCATCGCCCGGCCTCATCGCCGTCTCTGCGGGCGATAAATGCAGCAATGACTTTGTACGCTGCAGTTTTATGCAGTGTTCTCTGGGGCTCTTGAGCGCAGTTTGCTGGAGAGCGGAGGTCGGATGTGTTTTGTTATTGTGCATGTAAAGTTTTACGGTAAACATAGCTTTAGAGGATTTAATTTTGGAAACATCGACACGAGTACTACAAAAGTCTTACACGGTTTCAGTGTTGTGTTTTTGTTCGACTTTTATTGAATTATTTATGAGAATTTTTATTCAACACTTGAAGATAGTTGGTATTCGTCATAGTACCCTACAGTGAATTGTTAATTGCACTTTTATATGTACGTATTACGTTATGTACGACGTGTATACTACATCACCTATAAAGTTGCCTTGTTTTAGTTTTAGCAAACATCTATAGATACTCACTACGATGTAATCAATCAATCATGGACATTCATATAAATGTTCATGCCAAATACTATTACCCAGCTACCCAAAAACAACCTAAATTTTTAACACTTTTCGGCTTTGTTGCATTGAAAATGTAACACGAAATAAATAAGAAACCGCTAAAGTTGCTAGGTGAGTTCCGAGCAACATTAGCGAGAGGACTGGCCATAGGTCATGCCGTTACGAGCCCGCCATTTTATGGGGCGACGACGTCGACGCCGCAAATCTCCTTATTTGACCGGCAAAACATAAACCTCCAAGCCGCGGCAAAAATTAATTGGCCCTCAAGCCATTCCACGTCACCTTTTAAGTATTTGCCACAGCTTATTGTATCTTTTATTTCTAACACAATACCTAACTGATGTCGTAACTTTTGTTTTGATAAATCCAAGTAACCTCTAAGTATGTGATAACATAAATTATACTGAATGGAAGTATGTTTCATTTGTTTGAATAAGGGTTGTGTTTATTTATTAACGCTTTATTGCATAAGAAAACATGCAGAAACAAAATACCAGACAAATAATTACACAACAGGCGGCCCTATTGTTTAGACGTATTAAGATAAAATCGTGGTAAAATTATTTGGGTTGTATTTAATCGATCACCAAACTAATTTTTTTTTTTTTTTTTTTTTTTTTTTTTTTTTTTTTTTGTCCCAGGGGAAGTCATTACGACTACCGGACCTTGAAGAGGCACCCGGTTATGTGGGACTCACCCGTCCGCCTTTCCACTCAGGGCGAGACGAAGGGGGATACCCACTAAACCCCTGGGGGACCACAATCCGAAAGCAGAAGGCTAAGGCGACGGCACGGGACATGTCCGAAGATAGTGACCGCGACCGCCGCCCTGCGCCCGTGCACCGACCTGCAGCCATCTCCACATACCCATTCCCGCGTATGCACGGGAGACGTGTGCTTTGACGGCCACGCGCCGGGGCACGGGCACGTACTGTTGACACACAGCAATATGAATGAACAAAAGCAAAAGAAAGGAAAGGTCCACGCGCACCCCCCACAGACGGGGTGCAGCGCCGACACCTCAGTACGAGGCGCACGTCCGTTGGGACGGTGCGGCCTCAACCACCAGCCAGACGCACGTACACATATAGGTGCACGCACACACAAACGATAGACAAACAATATTTACAGACAACACAAGACAAAACAACACAACTTATATACAAAGGGTAGGTGCGGGACGGGACAGAACCCGACCCCGGCCTTGCCCATGTCAAGTCCGGGTAATTAAGGGGGATTGAGGTCTGCACCTCTCCTCCTCCTTCTTCTCCTCCTCCTTCGGGCGGGGGCGGCGTCGACCGCGAGCTCGCGCTGCCTCTCTGCCTCCTCCTTGAGGGACATCACCTCCTGGCAGAAGCGCGCCACTGCGGTCCAGCTGTTCTCGCTCTCCAACATTGCCTCCACAACGTTTGGAAGAGCGAGACTGCCCCTACCGCCCAGCTCCATTTCAAGAGTGCGTCGCTGCGAGGAGAAAGCACAACACACCTGGAGAGTGTGCCGTGCAGTATCCTCAGCAGCTCCGCACTCGTGACACACGGAGCTCTCCTCCCTTCCAATGCGGCAGAGGTAGCCGCCGAAGCATCCGTGGTTGGACAACACTTGGGTCATGTGGTAGGACATGTGCCCGTGTGTCCGCTCCACCCACTCCAGCAGCACCGGCCGTATGGCCTCTATGGTGCGCGAACCGGCAACTGGGGACTCAAGGTCGCGCTCCCATTGCCATATCGCCATTTCCCTCGCCGCTCGTCTCGCCGCCTGGATCTCCTCCAGGGCAAGGCGCTCCCCTCTCGCCGCCGCCTCCGTGCGGAGCTCGAAGACTTCGGTCAGGACCTTAGCCTCGAGCTCCCACGGGATCATCCCGGCTAGAGCCGTCGCCGCCGTCCACGACACCGTCCGGTAGGCTCGTACTGCCCTCACCGCAGCCACCCTCTGTGGCCGTCGCAAGAGTGCGACAGTTTTGCGGGAGAGCGAGTCCGACCAGACAGGTGCGCCGTAGAGTGCCATGGAGCGTAGCACTCCGGCGTACAGCCTGCGACAGCTTTCGCCAGGTCCTCCGATGTTGGGGAGGACACGCGATAGCGCCATTGCCGCCTTCACTATCCGAGGCGCCATCTCGGAAAAGTGCGGCAGAAATGTCCAGCGGCTATCCAGCGTCAGGCCCAGATACCTCATCTGAGGCCCAACCGTGATCGCCACTCCGTCGACCGTGACCGTGAGGTCGCCACGGGGTCTCTTTCTAGGGCCATGAAATATCATGGCCTCGGTCTTGGGGAGAGCTACCTCCATCCCCAGTTGCCGAATTCTCCGTATGGTCAAAGTGGCCGCCACCGACGCGAGACGCGCCGTACATTGGTAGTCACCGCCCCGTGCGGTGACTAAGGTGCCATCCGCGTAGCAGATGACCCCCGACCTGGGGAGGCAGTACCCCCGCAGGACCCAATTGTATCCGATATTCCACAGGAGTGGCCCTAGGACCGACCCCTGCGGAACACCGCACACCATACGGCGAGATGTGATTCGTCTCGCGCCCTTCTCCAGGTACAGGATGAACCTGTCCTGGAGGTAGTCCTGAAGGACCCGTCTTAGGTACCAGGGCACCCGGTGGTAAGCCAGGGCCTGGTTGATGCAGCTGAAGGGGAGGGTGTTGAACGCGTTGGATATGTCCAACGAGACTGCCAACACCCTCTCTCCCTTGGCGACTGCCTCTTCGGTAGTATTCCTCAGGGCAAGTATCGCATCGACGGTGGACCTGCCCCGACGGAACCCGTACTGAGTTGCCTCAATGTTGGGCCCGTCGGCGTCCAGATGCTCGACGATGCGGGCCGCGAGCACACGCTCAAACAGCTTGCCCGCCTCGTCCAGCAGGACGATGGGCCTATAGGCCGTTGGCATGTCCACCGGTCGATCGTCCTTCTTCAAGAGTACCAGCCGGCCCTCTTTCACCAAACTAACCTAACCTAACCCACAAAAATACTAAGTTAGCGCCTAAAAACACAAAGTTAGCACCTAAACTACTACTAACTTTACATTTTAGGTGCTAGCCTACTATTTTTTTGTGGATCAATTTATTATTTCTCAAATTATTTTACTTTTCTTTTTTCGAAATTAAACACATTAAAAATCGGTGAGCGCTAAATGTACGAATGTAATGATAATGGGACTACCAATAACTGGGTACTAACCATGTTATTTTTCGTTAACATGGATCACGTTCTCGAACATTTTTATTTGTATGGCATTGAAGCAACAAACGAGAGAAGTTGCAATTTTGTATTCGTTAACGTGATCGAATTGCAAATACTTAAAACTATCTCAGCACTATCAGCCCTCTGTTTTTTTTTGTATTTTTAATAATACTTTCCAAGTCATTTTAACTGACATGCGGTGTTACACTTGCTCTTAAATTAGTCCTTAACTATTTTCATATTATTTTAACGAAGCTTATGCATATACAAAATATTCCAGTTTTAATAAAAGCCATGAAGGAGCTCTGTCTGCTAGATTCGCCGTAAATAAACTGCCCTGCATGTGTTATGCCAGACCGTTTTGCTTTTTATTTTTATGAGGGGACCAAATTTGGCGTGTTGCTGAAACGACGGATCATAACCGTTGGACACAGCAACTGTTTGCAATCCTATCCGTAAACCAGGCATTGTTTTGTTCGCAAGAAGACTAGTTTCCATAAACATAAGCCTTACTTACCCCGGGCAGGGTTGGTTTTTGAATGACATAGAAGCGTTGTTGTGGTTGCATCCAGAAGCTCTTTACTCACGCGTGGCGATTTTATTTTAGTCGCCATAAAAAGACCTTGCTTCCACCTGGCACTTCTTAAAGTGTTGTCTACCAGAAGATACACTTCATTAAGGCTTGTATTTCGAAGCGCTCAGCATAGTATTCGTTTATACAGAAAGGAGTCTCGTAGGACAAAGAGCAAACTTTTTAAAAAGAATGAAATGTGCTTTGTCGCTGCTATATTTGTGCTTACAAGACACGTTCCTTTTTGCTGTTGAGTCGGTACAATGAGTTCAAAGTAAAGATCACACATGCGGCCTCCTTATATTGCCAACAATAGAAAAGATGAGATTGGAGAATATCCGGGAGAATGCACCTGCTCAGTTTTGTGCACTATGCAAATTCGCCATATTGGTTGTCTCTTCAATTGATTTGTAATCGGATTTAGTAAACGTTGTATTTTTTTGTTAATATATAGGGCTCGTCTGATAGAAAAATGCCATTGCAGGCCATGGACGCTTGCAACACCAAAAGGTATCACTAGAGCGCTACTGACCTTGAAGCTTATACTATATGTCCTGTTGTAATTTAAAACACATTTTATTCAGTTTGTTTAGTGGTAGCGCCGTTTGGCTAGCTACAATTATCTTATCTGAGTCTGTCGCCAGAGCAACAAATCTATTAGTATTGTAGTGTTCCGACAGTTTTTTTCTGTGTTTAAGTATTCTGAGTGAAGTCCGATTCCATCTTTGGCCTCATTGTCACCTTTGGCGCCTTTACGGTTTTAAAAAAAAATCTTTCAGTTAGAAAATTTATACTAATTTCTGTTTTTGTCCGATTCTTACAAATAGATAGAGTAGATACTCTTACTCCATAAGTCATAGGAGTCATATTTAAAATCGATGACATAGTTGTTGACATTAAATATGGCTCCTATGATTTACTAAGTATGAGATTTTTTTTTTATATTTAAAGAACTTTGCAGTCTATAATGGAATGTTGGTCGGTGTCTTTGCGCTTACAGAAGTATTGAATTTTTTATCCTTATAGAAAGCCTTTCTAGGCAAATTTTGCGGAGCAGCGGTCGTGATTTTTATGTAGCGGGCCGTAAACTTCGAGTATAGTTTTATGTTACGGGTACGTTTTAAAGGGTTTTGGGCTCAGTCAGGTTCTGTTCACTTCTTCTTTTATACCAGACCCTTTATTGTTGAAGTAGAGGGCAACTTTATTTTACTTTTTATTTTTTAAGTGCTAATTACTGCACTGAAGCTGAATTAACTGTCCCGCAATAAACACTCAAAAATTAAAAAGCAGTGACAAAATTCAGCGCTTACGTCAGCCTTCCCGGTAGCATAGCGGTCAGTGTAGCCGCCCGGATTGCGGACAGGTTCGATTCCTGACTGGGTCGGGTGGGCGTATTTTTTCACTGTTTTTATAAATATTTTATAAATATTTTATAAATATTTAGCAACTTTATTGTTAAAAGAATATTTTTTTTAAATAAAAGATCGTCAGTCCATCAACGTCCCACAGCTGGAATCAGGCTTTCCAGCATGAAATATATCAGCTGTAAAGATTGGTCCATCACCTGGCCCAATGTTGGTTAATGGTTTTTATCGACTGCCTATCGACCACAACCGTGATCGAATACGTAACGTGACTTCCGAAGCAATGGAAAAAAAAAAAAAAAAAAAAAAAACTATAAACAGCTTTTGACAATTTCAAATACTATGTAGGATCCTATAATCTATATATTAATACGTGAAGCAAAAACATTGTACCCATTTTTACGAAAATTGTGCGGACGGAGGAGTATGAAATTTCGCACACTTATAGTTTATATAGAGAAGGATTGCAGAATGTTAATATGTTTTTTAAATTATGCATAAAAACACATTAAATCAATAAAACAAAACACACACTATCGTGTATTTGACACACACGCATGTTATGTATTAGACACACACGCATTTAAACTCTTTGTAAAATTTCAAAAATGGAAGAGGAGCGGCCGATATCTGTCAATGCCGATCCAAACTCACATTATATCTTTTTAAATTTTTCATTGCTTAGGATACAATCCGTGCAGCCTTAATAAAATTCGAATTTCGACCACTGGGCGACCACTAGTAAAACAGTTGTAAAATATGTATAAAATTATAGAAGTTAAAACGGTTCCAACAGTAAATCTGTACAGATGTATTTGAGCACTATACATACTATTGAAACTATTGTAACTAATATTAATTCTATAAATTTTTATAGTTAATTAATTTTTATCATTACGATCTACATCATTCACCCACTTGGGTTAATGGTTAACATCCACCCCGTTCTAGTGTTAATAAGATACTACTAGGTATACTTTAAAACTTTTGCGTTGCATGCAACTCCGCTCTAAAACTTGGTTATTTACAATGGTTGGTATGCCAAATACACCCATAACAAAGTGATTCCCTTAAACCCCGTGTAAACATTTTATGTGTCTTAAAATTTTGAAAGGGAAAAATAACATCACTGCAGAGTGCAGATTTTACTATAGCATTAAGGTATTTACTTTGTTGTCTTATTATACATTTAGGTATGAGTACGAGTATAAACGATTAATGAAAAATGAAAAAAATAATGAAAAATGCTTTATTACTTCCAGAATAACTTAGACTATAGGTAGGTAAGTACTTACAATATTCAGTAATACTCAATAATATAATAAAAATATTTTACGTCTAAAACTTATCTAGAAAGGAACAGGGATTACCTGTTTCTTGGGCAACCAAAAAAAGTAATTAAGTAACAGAATTGCAGTATTAAATTCCTGAACTTTACGAAGTCAGAATTATTACCTTTCAAGTTCATTTTTATTTCTTGTTTTGAGCTTTTAATTATCGTTATGTTTCCTGTAAAAACTACACTTGCAGAGTAATTTAGGATGAAGGGATTAAGTCACGAAGAGACCAAGCCACTAATTTCCTATTGATTAGTAAGATAAGAAGAACCGGTTCACGTGTAATCACATGCAATAGTCCAGGCGCGCTACCTTTACAGCCCCGAATAACTAAGCTTACCAAGCCTACCAAGGCTTGACCTTAAGTTCAGCGCTCTCGAAAGCCGGTTAGAAAATCCCGGGAGATCTAGCATCGTATGTAGACTATTAATCGGAGTGATGCTAACCTTCAAAATTGTCTAGGCCCGTATACTTACCAAGCTACCATTACCATTACCAATACTAACTACTTTAAGGCGAAGGGTAAGGCACACTAGCGCCACCAATTTATAATTTGACAATTACTAACGGACTGGATCTTTTTTTAAACATTGCGTACCGTCCGATAACAGGAAAGCATCCATAGTATTTATTTAATAATTGTTCACTACTTTTTGTTGCGTGGTTTATTCACAAAACAGGCTATCGCATTTATTCACAAACAATGGCCTCTGTTGGTGTTAGCGAATGAATACAAAAACAAACCTAAAAGTAGTGCACAGTTATTAAATAATAGATGTTTGCCTAGTGTCGAAAGGTCCGCAATGTTTGAAAAAAAATCCAGTTTAGCGGTTATCAAATTAAATCCATTAGCGGCGTTAGTGTGCCTTACCCTTCGCCTTAAGCACTTTCTGTAGGTGTCAGGTATAGCGATGACAGGAAGGCTCTAACTTGCTAGACACTGCGACTCTGAGCTCAGCACCTTATCATCATGGACCTATTACTATTATCTATGAATGATGGTGTCAGATGGGTTCAGTGTCAGCTAAGTACTTTTGTACGTGACTTAATAGACCTATCTGGAAGCGGCAGCCGCGAACGTCAGCACCATAATATCAACAATTAATTGTTCACGGCATATCCGCTGACCATTCAATTTGACCCACGCTAGTTTAGCCAGGTGGAATCTTACACCATATCGCAAGCTGCAGTGATCCATTACTTTGCCTCGTAATCCAATCGGGAGGCTGTGTCTCACGTTCAGCTTACTTTTATTACTGCGCCTGCATCAGAGAATAAAACAAAATTGGCAGGAATTTATGGGCCCCCAACCCTGTATTACTAGTGGGGAGGAAAGTTTTCAATTTGAAACGAATAACTTGTTTGTGTAGTAATAAGGAGGGCTTTGTGGCGGTAATATGGGACCGCAATGGCTGTCGCGGGCTTCCTTAAAACTACTTTCTTGGTTTTATTACGTAGGAAGTGATGTGTGGACTGTGGGTAGGTGTTGGTATCAGGTTACATTGTCTGTTTCTGCAATGTTGAGTATCGTCTACTTCTGGGCGCGTTTCTATACCTCTTCCAAATGTTCGTTACTTTGTAGAGGTTATTCTTTTAGTCGGTTAGACTGTTTCGAGAATAAGTTACACGGAGCGATGGTTCGCAGTTTCGCACGTAATGCTCGCGAACAAGCGTTGGCGGGTTTAGTTTTTTTATCTTGAACTGTTCTCGGGGGCGTTCAAGTAGAATAAATAAACCGCCTCAGTGGTCTATTGGTTTAGACCACCGGTTTCATACCCAGCGGTACCAGGTTCGATTCACAGCGGGGGTACATGTTTGTGTAGGTACTCGGTTTGGTTGGAGGTAGGGTTTATTTTTCCGGCTGGGTAGGTACCACCTACCGTAATATGATATAATACCTAATATAATATGTAGCCATAAAATTAATGTTTGTAGCATTGTTGTGTTCCACTAGCTAGATATAAGATAGCCAGTGGCTCAGTAGTTGAGGATTCCAAGTGACGAGCGCTTCTACCATTGGACTTATCATCAGAGATGAAGGCACTGTGCTTACCCATAACATATAAAAAATAAAATAAAATTACAAGGGTGCCGGGTGAAACTAAAGAGTTGGACTTTATGTGCTGCTGTCTATATGGTGGGGCTGACCTTTGTAATAGACATATTGCTAAAATTTCGCCTTCCCTCAAAGATGAGCGAAAAGGAAGAAATCCAAACCAGGATCTTCGGTTAACTTGGATATCAGTTCTTCAAACCATTCAAGACAGCTCCATACCACACTTCTGAGATACCTACGTAGGTATTAATGATGAATATTGTATGCGGGCGAACTCATCGCGTCACATATTTAAGGTTATAAAACGAATTTACGGTAAGGGTCACGGTTTTCGAGACGCAAAAGAAATAAACACGAAGCGTTAGGCGGAATAAGGAACTAATACCCGCATATGTGTGGTGCAATTCCACATGAATTCTCCAAGGGGTATTAAACAGCACATGTGTCGTTTCGTTAAAAAACAAAGAGCTGCGTTGTGCGGCTCCGCGTTGTAGCAACAATGAAGTACTACAGACTTTATTGTTTCTTTTTGCAGTATAACTTTAGTATGTGACTAAAAGAAAATGTGGTAAAGTTTTTGACACCTTGACACCGATATTCTTTTTTTTTTATTATTTTTGCGGTTTCTTGGTTTCATCATCATCATCATCATCAACTCATATTTATGTCCCCACTGATGGGCACGAGCCTTTCCTATGGATGGATAGGGAGAACAGGCCATAAACCACCACGCGGGCCCAGTGCGGATTGGTGGTAACGACTGCTAATATAGCCGGGACCAACGGCTTTACGTGCCCTCCGAAACACGGAAGAGCTCGAGATGATAAACTTTTGGAAACCCATCCGATGACCGGCCTTTGCGAAAGTTGCCTAACCTCAGCACTCGCAGACCGGGCGTGTTAGCCACTGCGCCATCGAGATCCTTCTTGGTTTAATTAATTAATTAATTAATTTATTTATTTCTATAGGTACACAAACAGATTACAATCAATGCATGAGTAGGTACAGACAGTAACATATTTGGGTAACTTTATTAGCTAGACGGTAATCCGAAAGGAGTGTACACAGCATGTCGTCACTTTGAATATAGTTTGAAACCGTTATTTTCATATTTTTAATCCATATTATTTGTTTATTATGATCGATTTATCTTCTATAGATGTGACATACTTACTGTATATTTTTCGAGTCATTTCAACGTTCATTTTTATATAATAAAATATAGTAAAAAACTGTATGTATGTGTAGTAGGCACTGCAATGATGACGGAAAGCTCTACTATTGAATGTGTCTTTAAAACGAAGTCCGACTTTTTCGAAACCACATCAGAGCACACGTCAGAAAACAGCGGTGGTCGCTTGGACATGATGATAAGGCCATCATCGTCATTTTCATATTTATCATCATCATAATCGTATATTAACATACCCATAGTACTTTCTCATAATAGCTTACTTTTGTGCACCAAATTACTAAAGTGATAGAGCTGGGTACTATATTCTTTCTCTGTTACTCAAAGCTCAAAAATAATTAAATAACATTCAACTGAAACAGCAATTTTATTCAAAAGTATTTCACGACGTACTGTGTCCCTAGCGAATAGTGTATCCGATCGTATAGTATTTTAGTAAGTAGTTTGCGACTTTACAACGACATTACGCTTCTTCAGGTAGCAAATTGAATGTTAAAGCGCGTTTCCTGGCTCGCTGAATAAGTTATGGGCCGAGCTATTGCCAACGAAAGTTGAATGATCGGCCATGTTGGTAGGTGGAATGGGAATTCCGTGTTTGTTTATAAAATTAAAGTGTCCGTTATTAAACGGTTTTAGGGTAGATGCACTTATGCATTGCATGATCACTGGCGCATGCAAGCGTTTTAAAAACTCTAATTAATCTGTGTTTTTAACTCATTTTTAAAAAAATGTTTTTATGATATAAATTACACCATTGCCATTTGTTAGTCTTTTTTTGGCCTATCGATAACAGTAGATACATAAACAGTTGTTGAAAAAAAAGGGCATCATAAATAGGGCCTTATAATATGGTAAATAAAACCTTATAAAGTTTGAAAAAAAAAATGGAATTCTTACGTTTTTACAATTTAATGTTTTTAATCTACGTTTCACTAAAAATAGAACCCAGCTTCAAATCCATTTACCGTATTAGCAGTTGTCACCTTTCACTATAGTAAAATTTTGCAGAGGAGCACACATTGCAGGCATAGGTACTACAAATAGTAGAAATTTTCTTGCACTCGTAAGTTAGATACTTTGGTAGGTACATAACATGAGGCTTCCAGGTAGATCTATCCAGTAGCTTGACTTCATAACAGTACTCAAATCAAACCAAACCGCATTGGAACAAATCACAAAGAAACCAAGTGTAAACTGAATAAATTTCAAAAAGAAGCAACGTGAAGTTTCCGAAGAATGCCAGTTACAGTGTTAGCGCGATTCTGTTGCCCTACCACGAGTTTCAGAACTAATTATTTATTTTTTATACGAATCAAATGGATGACCATTCTATGAAAGTTTTAAAATTTGCTGAGGATTGTTTTTATTAGTAGAACTACTCCATGTGGGTGTTGTAGGTAGATGCACAGTAGTTTCCTAATGTTGTAATTATGACCATTTTGAATCTGTAATTTCCCACTGCTTACTATATATAAACAATAAATAACACATGAGCAGATTGGGCCATACATAACCCAGACCCAAAACAAATTTGTGGACTTGAGGAATGGCTGGTTTTATTTATCGTGCCTTCCAAAACACGAAGGAGATTAAGCTTGACATGGCTTTGCGAATGTTGGTTTACTTGTAAAGGTGGCGGTTCGCGCCGCGACAGAGACAAGCGGCCGAGACAGGAGACCGCGACCGCAGACCACGACAAGTGTCTCGGTCTCTTCTGCATGTACTATAGGTCAAGACCAAGACCGGAGACCGCGAAAAGTGTTTCAGTCTCTTCACGAATAGACGTTAGTTATCGGAGAGTGTGTCGATGGAGTCAGTTGTGTTTGTGTCATGATGGAAAACCAAGTAGTAGAACTTCTATTGGAGGAAGAAGAAGATTTGAAAATATAAGAATATTTTTATTACAAACACAAATCTAAAAGAAGATTACCTATTAAGGAATTATATTTAACTAGAGGTCAAGAAGGATCATTTTCACTATTAGTGAAGAAGCACCTAATGTTTGATGACAATGGTGCTGTCTGATCAGTTCAATCAACGTTTGTTCATAAAGTCATCATTGAAACGTATTCATTTTTAAACACTAAACACATGTATGTGCTTTTCGAGCGCGACACGAGACACTACTGGTCCGGAGCAGCGACCGTCTCACTGTCTCCTGTCTCGCGCTTCTGTCTCCTGTCTCTGTCTCGCTCGCGAACTGTCGCGTATACATTGCCTAACGTCAAGTGACGGTCGCGGTGGAGACCGGAGGGTCGCGGTCTCCGGTCGCGGTCTCCGGTCGCGGTCTCCGGTCGCGGTCTACGGTCGCGGTCTCCGGTCGCGGTCTCCGGTCGCGGTCTCCGGTCGCGGTCTCCGGTCGCGGTCTCCGGTCGCGGTCTCCGGTCGCGGTCTCCTGTCTCGGTCGCTTGTCTCTGTCACGGCACGAACCGCCACCTCTAGACTGCAACCGAGACGCTCATAATAACAAATCCACATAATAATTTAAAGTGAATTAAAACATGAATGTCGTCGTATTACCGAACTTACGAAGCAGAGCTTGAATCGTGAATGGTTTATTTATATTCCACGTTTATACAGATAAACAGTACCTTCCCTTCGATTTACTACCAAAAATAGTATTTTAGAATTATCGATTCGCAACACAAACCACCGAAAGCTAGCGAGTACAGTTCGTGAATCCATAGTAGGGGCGCTGGTCCGAACAACTTTCTATTTTTCGATTGTCCGTGTTACTAACTCGCCAAATGTAGTTTGGAGAGTAGTTGTCACTGGCGCGACGCAACTGGATTTCATAGGTAACTTACTTTGCATCGAACGTGCGCTTCTGAGGACATAGGTTTACTTTGCGGATTAACTCTAATCTGTGCTTTCTGTTTGTTACGATGTAGTGGGAGATTATCATATGTATAATGTTTATGGGGCCTTTGTGCATGTAATTGAACAGATTTTGTCAGCAGCATGAAAGAGGGTACACCACCAGCAATGACATCTCTAAAAGGTCGAGTGAGATAGATAATGTTAGCCTTTTAAACGAAGTCTAATGGGCGAAATATATTAGAATTTTCAATTAGGAAACGAAGAAACTGATCCGAGTCCTAAGGGCCGAAGTATGTTAGTGACTTTGTGACATTAAAAATATTTTAAGTTATTCTTTTGTTGAATCCTTTGAAAGTGGACAAACTCTTTATGATTGCATACCTATATAATTTGTGTTATATTAAAATGGCAGATTTCTTAGTTTTCAAAGTTTTGCACAATAAACGTAATTACAGTATCTTTTGGTAATGAGATTGTGGTGCTATTAGGTGTGGGTAAGAGGAAAATTCCATCCGTTTTCTTATGTAATTTTCATAGTCTTGGCATTTCTCTTTCACTCAATTGCGTTGCGTATTTTTTTAAATATTAAGTCCATTTTAAATTGCATTATTTGTCATAAATAATAACGATTAAACAAAGTCGTATTAAAATTTTTGAAATAACTCAAAGAGACACCTAAGACGATACCTAAGAACGTAGATTGTCTAAACTTCTAATTCGGATGTACAGAGGGGAATGTCCAAATAATGGTGTTCTGTTGAACGAGCCGAGTTCTTGCTGGCGACAGTGTTCTTGCGTCATTTGTAACATCTCAGGCGGCGATTATATCAAAGCAATCAGCCGTTCTGCAAACTGTTACCACCCGCGCTAGGGATGTGTTATCACGTGTTCATGTTTATCGAGGGCCAACGATAATGTCTGCTTTTATTCAGGAATTAAATTCTGCACATTCTCGTTTTGATAATGAATAACAGTTTTTTCTATCTTAAAGAACTTGGAATTGATCATTGCGGTGTAGTTTGTTCGTAAAGTGATTGATTTATAATGTTTGTCAAAGAACCATCAGCCTTTGGCGATCTAAGCCAGATAAAGAATCGAGTCCTGCCCAATTTTTTTCCTTTGTACTGTTACAATTACAAATTGAATTATATACACAGACGCTTTCGGACCCAGACACAATAGAATTTAATTGTTCTGTGGTAGCCAGAGCACATGAGTGGTTAAATTGGTTAATTAAGAAAATAAATTAGAAAAGAAAAGCTATTAGTTCAAACTATCGATATGATTTAGCGACATTACTACATCCCTAAGGCAATTGAAGAGTGTTTGCTCGAGTTTGGGCGGCGCGGCTCTGGGCGGGCGGAGCGGTCGAGGACTGGTCCTAGTTAAACTGTTGCGTCTCTGATTGTCGTGGCCTGCGCGGCTGTAAGTGTTGTTAGTTGTTACGCCACTCTGGTTCACTAGCGGGCTATTTGAAAAGCTGAAACAAAGGAATGTTGCCACAAATAATTCTGTCTTTTGACTGAGGTGGGAGAAAAGTGTACAGATGGATGGGAAAAGCCACCGAAGTTAACACAGGGTACAATTTGTGTGTTGCTTGCTTGTTTTACTTTTGTGCTTAGAAATTTAACTAAAATAAATTAATCTAATTGCAGCTAAAGCACTCATTTTATGGAAATCAGAAACATACCACATCCACCCAGACCCGAAACAATATCGAAAATTTCGTTTTCGACATTGATCCGATCGGGAATCGAAACTGGGATCTCTGAGTTAGAGCCGCCCGAAGTTAGGACGGAGATCGTCAATTGGTTATATTGGTCATATTGGACTTAAAAAGATTAAAAAAAATCAAAAAATAAATATCTTACTAATATTTGAAATGTTGTTATGTTTAACCGGTATTTTTATTTAAAAGCACTTTTCTGAGTTACATAATTGAAAGTGAAAGGAAAACAATATTATTTGAATTAAGGCTTTGCTTACAGACGCACAGGCCAAAATAAATTTCTTTGAAAGTACGCGCTAAAGTAAACACGCACGGAGAAAAAGCGCGTCCCACCTTACCTCCTCGGAATTGATACTCAAACAAAACTCCGAAAAATTCGCCGACCAAAATTTACATAGAAAAAGAAAAGTAGCCAAGATATTAGAGGATTAGGGAGTTAAGTGGCGAAAATCGGAACAGTAAAAGTGATTTACATTTAACTTAGAGCGAGGAATATATACTTGGCATTACTGGAGCAATTCGGTGCTTAATTCGTAGGCCAGCCAAGAAAGATGGGCGGGCAGCTTCCCGACGCCCGGCACCCTACTTTAATTACAAAGCAGGTTTATTCACTCTAATTTGAGAATTTTGCATTCCTCACGCAAACCGCCTAAGGGTCAGGGAAAGAAAATGTCATTCGTTATTCTATTACGCTAAGCAAAAGAGAAAAGGAGCGGAGTCGCTGTAATTACATCTGGACGGGAAATCTGTTTTCTGGAAACTGAGGCAGCGGCCACCGGATAACATCTCAACTGCATTATAAGGGCTGTATTGTTTTGAAGGGCTACTCGAGTTAATGCGGTACCCTTTACGTTAAAAAACCTTAATATATTTAATAATTAAATAGCCGTAAAACAATATGTATAGTAAAAAAGTGCGCAGGAAGGATTACGTCATGAGGGTGGCGGGATCGAACTGGATGCGGGTTTCACAAAACCGAGAAAAATGGCGGCAACTGAAAGAGGCTAAAAAAGAAGAAAATGAAAAGAAAAATAAAAAAAGTAAAAAAATACGTTTTTGTATGTTTGTTTCGGAATTTAGTGGTCTTTTTTAATAATTTTACACTGTATAATAAAAAAAACAGTCTCTTGCTAGTTTTCTTTATACATGGTCTCCTTTCGTAGACTTACTAAACGAAAGCATATGTAGTAGTAAAAATAAACCAGAAATTTAATTATATAGATTCAAGTTTAAAATGTACGTATCTGTAATAATAATAAAAATAACATATTTATTTACGTAAAACATGGTATCAAAGGTGTTGTGGTAAAGACAGTTTTCATGATTTGCACATTTAAGATGCATGCAAAATTTATAATTACTTGTAACACCCTGTTATCTGGTTCTTGTCATTTAATTAAGCAAATAGACAAGAAAAAGTGTAAAATCGAAATTATAGACACTAACATGATGGTCATTTTTCATCTTAGCCTTTCTTTCCACTCGGCTATAATATAGTTTAATTTTTCCACCAAAACAGCACCGAACTTCGAAGACGAACGAAGAAGTGTTCACAGAAATGAGAACATTTCTTGGAATAACGGAACGAAGAAGTGTTCTCAGAAATAAGAACACTTCTTCGTTGTTGTATTTAAAAAGATGGCTGCCTGCAGCGATTCCCTCGAGTCATTGCATGAGGGAACCGCTGCAGGCAGCCTAGATTAGTGATGTTTGTGAAGCAAGGCCCGCCAATAATAATAATAATTACCCACTGTATTGGTTTTATCACTCACTTAAACCCGCAATGACGTATTATACGCTTTATGAAAAGTGGTCAACGCAGCCTTTTGCCTTTTTCCCAAGGGTATAACTTGAGCGTCATCACGAGCCACGACAGCATAGTTGGTAGTGCACCTGACTCGGCATGTCATGGGGTGCGGGCTCGAATCCCGCTCGTGGAAATTTTTCAACACTTTGTCTTTTTTCATATTGAGCGTCACGCCAGTAAAATTACTGGATCCCATTCCCTTCACCAGCAACGCTGAAAACTGCTTTGCGGCAGCAGACGTTAGTATACTGAGGTCAAAGCATGAGGCATGAGTAAGACTTTCTAGCCAAGTTGTGGGACACAGACAGACATTTTTTTTAATATAAAATTTATTTTACGGTTAAGCAGCCTCAGCCTTCATCTCACCTGATGTTAAGTGATGATAAGACAAATGATAGAAGCGCAATCCATCCGGAATCCTCAACTACTGAGGCACAGGCTATCTAATATCTAGCTGCTGGAACACAACAATGCCACAAACATTGATGTCGACATATTTAGATAATATGGTGGTAGCTACCCAGGGACAAATAAGCGCTACCACCAACCAAACCGAGTACACTAACATTAAACCCAGCGCTCTTATCCAATTGACCACAGAAGCGGTTAAAAATTAATTGTTTTATGAGGACTTGGCATGTGGTTCTCAGATAACAACTTGTTTCTTTCATTTCTCAACAGGTAAAAATTTTTAACCACTGGTTTACTTATTGTGTTAGCTCTTAGTGACGGAACATAACAATGCTTAATAAACAGCAACAGAACGTAACAGTGGGAGCTAACTGATCTTACTCAGAACTTTTTAGTTCGAGTCCATGAACCCTATATAGCTTAAATATTTATAAAATACAGTAAAAAAATAAGACTACCCGACCCAAAAAAAAAGTAAAATTTCCTATATACCTTCCATGCATGGCAATGGTTACTGACTCCTCCTCAGTTTTGTCAGTATTGCCCTTCCTTGCCCAGCTGGCTCTTACTATTGGAAAATGGGGTAGATGAGCAACAAATATCGAGTGTTCTTAATTGTCATTGTGCCGGATTGTCAGGGCGCACAAAAGCGGTCTTAGAACTAATCCTATCACCAACTATGACCATTATTTAACTAGGTAGGTAGGTAGGACTTTTTAACTAGGTAAAATACTGTCTTTCACTTACATCAGCGACTAATGCGACTTTTATCCCTTTCCCTCGTCCAGCCTTGAAAAACTGGACGGGGACTCGACCTACTTGCTACAAAACCTAGCGCCATCACTTCTCTGGCACTCAGCTCGCTCGAACCCGCTGACCCGGACTTCTGCTGAAAATTGAAACGTGGTCCTCTGACTTACGAGACCGGTGGACTCACGACTTTACTACAGAGGCGCTGTAGTAATAATCCATCGGGAGCACGGCGGGCGTCAGCTAACTGGGGCTGGCGGCCATAGCACCCAAACGGCCGAAGTTTCCTCCGCCCGGTCGTTACGAGGCGCGAATTGCCCGCGTTACAATTACTACGCGGCCCGCCATATTTATGCCGGCGGTAACCAAATTGCCCGATATTATTCCATCCCATTGAGTGCGAAAAGCGCAAATTAAACCGATTTTATATTGGACGATTTTCCCCGAGAGCGGGGGCGAGATATGTTCGTTGTTAGATAAGAAGCCGAGAAGATTGCATTATGAAATAAGAAAGGAATTGTACGTACCAAAGAGTTGTTTCCCAGTTTCGGATAAATAGGTGCCGGGTTTATTTGGTACACTTTTGATTGTGGATAATACGCTCCTCGGCTCAATTTGCTGGTAACGTTTTGTAGGAGGTTAAAGAATTTATGTTTGGTTTAATTAAACGGTTGTTGTGAATGTGTTTCTATTTCTCTGTTTCGTGGATTCATCGAGTGGCGTCTCTATTATCAGATTTGTGTGGATTGAACGGGAATTAGCTATGACAATCTGCCTCGCTTATTCGATTAAAGCAACATACTGATTTAACACTACTAACCATACAATGTTAACGTGTACATGTGATTTTGATAGCACAAGTTTCGAATATTGCAGACAACAAAGAAGCACTAAATGCATTTCAACTTTCCAAATTAATTTGAGCTGGCGTTGTTTCCTCAAAAACTACGGAGAGTATACATTTTCAGCGTCCAAAGGTTTGTTTTTGAATATAATAATATCCCGGTATCCCCAGAGAGGTGAGCAAACCGCGAAACACTACTAAAATTTTACAACTGAATGGCTCCCGCCCTTCGCATAAGCGGACTGTGAGAAGAAAATGGAAAAGCAAAAGAAAGATATATCTCTGAGGGGCTAAGATATTTGGGCAACTATATAGCGTAATGAAAGCGAACGAGGGCTGCTGGGCGCTAACAACTAATTGCCTATTCCGAAAACTCATTTGAACACAAAATGGATTCCGTATTTAAATTTCAACAGAACAGTGAAATGGCGAGTGTTGGATACATGAGGGTCTCCTATAGATTTACGCTTTGACGTATCGAATGTACCTACATGGACTTACGTCACTAGTTCAAAGCCTTCAAAACATTAATGTGACCGTCTTTCCGTAGAAATTTTCTAGAGAGATTGTTTGGCTAATGTTAAAGCCTACAGTGGTGTTAATGGCGTTGTAGACGGCTGTCAAGAAGTGCAGGGTTCAATTCGGGGTTAGTTAGGTTAGTTAGGGGTAGCGTTAATACGGTGACCACTAACACTGTTACCTGTGTTTTTATATACTTACTCAGTTAAGTATGTGCGTTTATCAATAAATTCATATTAAAACTCATATGCATCAAAATTTACTTAAAAGTTCAAAGAATTCATGAAAAGGATCTATCTATCTATAAAATTTTAACGACTGAATGTTATTAAATTAGTATAATATTTTTTAATGATTGCAACAATTTTAAAACAAAAACAGATTAACTGCAAACGTGACTCAAGCTAATTACACATCGCTGGCTTCGTGAGAATAGAAAGAAATCTGCAAAATATTCAAAAAGCAATGTTTTCTTTAAATAGTAAGACTGCTTTCTGTAGAGTTATCGTTATTCTGCAGACTCGGCTTGGTCATGTCGGACCGCGTCTGCCGCGCTAATGACGCCCGAGCTTTGAATACTGAGCGAGTGGGTTCCTTGGGACCACCTTACACAGACCACACAAACTCAAGACGGCAGACAACTGAAAGGGTATCTTGATTTTGTATTGTATATTTGTATGTTAACATGTACTTTACCTAAAGAGGAATTTAAAGATAAAAAATAATTTAATGAAGTGATTGTAACGAATTAAAATTAATAATTTTATACGTGGTTTAAGCTATAGTCAAATAAATAGTGAAACTGCTCTCTGCAGAGTTATCGTTATTCTGCAGACTTGGCTTGGTCATGTCGGACCACGTCTGCCGCGCTAATGATACCAGAGCTTTGAATACTGAGCGAGTGGATTCCTTGGGACCACCTTACACAGACCACACAAACTTAAAACGGCAGACAACTGAAAGGGTATCTTTAGTTTGTATGTTATGTACTATACCGAAAGAGGGATTTAAAGATAAAAATAATAAAAGAAAATGATTGTAACGAATTGAAATTGATAATTTTAAACAAGCCTTAATCTTATTGTGCCTTAAGCTTAAAATTTTGACTTAAAAAATCTGTTGTAAATTCTACTTAGTTTTGAATATAATTTCTTTGCTCTTACTAGCTAGTTTACTACTAAAATCCACTAAATATAACCAATTATTACAGCACATAACAAAGTTTGCATAAATTCAAAGTCTGAAATAAAAACATAGCAGCTGTACATTTTGCTTGGACAACATCGGGTCTGTGTAATATCGCCTCAACATGTAGTGCAGACAAACTTGAAGCTAGTATAAATCAAAGTTCACTTTCTCCGACGGGTTAAATTGTGTTTTGTTTAAGTCGTTCGTTCCGCGTGCGTTTGCTCGGGTAGTTCGCGACATATTGTCAGAGAACTCCGACGATGCTTCTCCAATAAATAAGCAGGTCACATATTGAAGGGGGCGGAGGGGGAATACAATTGTAACTTTCCTGCCCCGACTTACGGGAAGGCAAAAGTTTAAAAAATACAAGTTTCCCTGCCCCCGGCTCGCGGACACGCATGACGACGTTCACACGTTCGAGAAACAGTTGGGATGATACGAAAATTTCACGCAGCCGCTACTGAGAAGTCGATTTATCGAGCATCGACGGCTGCTTTCGTCATACATGGATCGACAGTCGACATTCGAGTCACATCACTATGATAGTAGAAGCCAAACGCTGTGCAGTGTATGATGAACAGTTTTAGTTGATCGATAAGTAGGTATTAAGGTTTTCGATGAGACGACAACTTATCAAAACATTACTGATTTTAAGAAAATTCTCAAAAATAAATTGGAAATTTTATACTACTATTGGTATGCGGTGCCATTTCTGATGTCCATCCACGGTAACGCTAGACGGAATAAAAATGAGAATCCATTAAATCTCCAAAGATTTAGTGCATAATAAGCAGGCACTTACACAAGACTTTTATCCTTGAGTTTCTCGCTAATTCTCGTATCGGCTAGAGGAATAAAAAGATTAAGCCAGCACTGAAATTGATGCTTATAAAAGCGGTGTTAACTGATCGATCGGAGTAAAGTTGTAAATCTTGTATCGAGCCGCGGGCGTTTCGGCCGACTGGCTCTGGTGTAACTTAAACGCAGCACAACAAGCAATTAGTATGCAAGGAGGCCGCACAACATTTTTCACATTATGCTAAGTCCTCGAGAAAAAGTGTAGAAAGTCCAAAGACGGAGGGGGTGCTCCTGCGATTGCCAATAATTCATTAAACACCGCCTTCACGGGAAACGAATTAAAATTAATGATTCGCGTGAATAGCACCCGCCTTCAGAGGATCTCATTGTGTTTTATATAGTCACTTTTTAATACTCAAGATAACTCACTTTACAGGTGGAGGTGCTACGTCGACTTTTCTCTGTTAAGACTACGTGACTCAAGTGAAGATTATTTCTTCTAGCGCAATAAAGTTGGGTCAAACGCTACATCTTCATTTAAGCGGAAAGATACTGAGACAATGGTTAACTTTCGAGGTAGTGTTTGTCTGGTTTTCTGATTACATTGAAATGTTTATAAATCTTATTTAATATATAAGATACTTTTTCACTTCAGTAGCTCAAACATGTAGGTTTTGCTGCCTGAAATCAGTGAGCAAAATGCGATTTTGCTCACTGAGTGAGACAAAGTAACTTTTTAATTTTTTTATTTATTTTGAAAGCCGCGAATATTTTATTCAGCCTTGGGTTAATCATACAATTTGAAACATTCACACTCTATCTCTTTCCCGCCATTAGAAAGAGAGAGACAAAGACCAGCCCTTTCGAAGTTCCAATTTTGAATTCGACATCGAAAACAAACACGTTCGGAATCTCGTACTAACTAAAGAAATTTTGCAAAAAAATAATTGTCTTTTAATGTAATTTATTGAATGTTTAACTTATTGCTGTATTTAAACGAAAATAAGTATTTACTGCAAATAAAACTGATATTTAACCTGTAAATACTTATTTATTTCTAGTTTCAATAATGTTACGTAATATATTTTATCTCCTAAAGTGTTCTCGCTGCTGAAGTGAAAAATTATGTGTGTTACACAAGAGCAAAGTTTTTTTGCATCTCGTGCCTTTAAATATCCCTCGCAACACTCAGGATTCAACTTTAGAATCACTCGCTACGCTCGTGATTCAATCTTTGAATCCTTCGCTTGCTCAGGATTCAAAATCAGCACTCGCAGCAAAAAACGACTTTGCTCTCTTGTTGCACAAATAACTATTGCGTTTTCATTTTTTTTAAGGCGGAAGAGAAAAAGTGATGTTTCAATCATGGTTGGCGCCGATCGTGACCATTCAGTTATAGTGTAAGTCACCTTTTATTTTGTGGCGTAGTTGAAAATATCTTTGTGTTTGTGGTTCTGATGTTCAATGTGGAAAGTGCTGTGGTGAGTGTTATAAGCACTAAAGTTTTTATCTTTACTTATTTTGCTTTTTTTGCCTAAATTCATTATTTACAATTAGAAGCAACGACGCTTTACAACTAACATTAAGTTACCAGCTTACCCACCATTTTCGACTTTCCTCCTCCATGTTTGTACAACATGGTATCATAAGTTAAAGCTTCAATTTGGCTTTAATGTCAGCTGATCCGCAGTGGGATTTGCGCTACAGTGTCGCGGGATGATTTGATGAGAATTCGGGCGTCGCGACACACGACGACTTGGTGTTTCCCGTCACGCGCTCGCCCCAATAAGCCCCGTGCCCTGTCGCTAACGCCCTGTTCTTAGCCAACTGCAGAATACCTAATGCATGGCTATGTTTGGCATTCAAATCCCGATGTATCTGGGTGGTAATTTGGTTGATGAACACAAAGTGGAAGGCGGGAAAAGTTATGATCAGTTGGTGGCTGTTGGGCGTTGTATATAGTATGAGTTATATGAAAAAATTTAAATAAGGACTTTTGAAATTTCATGACTAGTGGCTGTTGATGACTTGGCACTTTATTTCATTAAATATACTTGGATATATTTTCATGTCAATTTTTTAAATTTTATTTATTAGTTTTGTAAAATTTAAGCTTAAATTTTTATAATCCTTTATACTATACCTACACGTATACTATATACTTCCAAGAAAAACTGTCCTACGAACACACACAAGGGAGGGTATTACAAGAAAAAGAAATAAATATAATATGTATAAATGTGGAGTTTCTTGCTTAGCTAGAATGGGCTTTTTCTCCACAGCTAAAAAATAGACGTCCTGAACGGGTAGTAGGTAAAAAAATGTTTGGACGATTCAAAAGCACTTTCCTAAAGTTTATTTGAATAAAAAATATTTGACTTTGACTTTGACTTTGAAATAATTTAATATAATGAAAGAAAGGGACAAAGAGCTTTCGATAAAGCTAGTAATTGGTTATTTCAAGAAAAAAATCTCCTTTGGTAAACTTTCAAATAAGTACTTTTTAAGTATAAGTATAAGTACTTATTTTTCTCACTAATAATTTACTTAATGAACCAATTCAATCCCATATGTCGTATACTATGAATACACCTTAATGGCGTTTGAAGCAGTTGACACTAACAAAAAACATCATTATTTTCTGTGCCTTTAAACACAAGTTCAATGAAACAGACAAATTGAACTACGTATAAAACAAAATATACGACATAATTGTCGCCATTAAAGAAAATAAATGAACATCAATAGCGTTGGTGGAAAGTACCTATAAGCAAACATTAAACGAACTACCAGCAATATTGAAAACTCCGCCGATAGCCAATATTAGATTTTCCAACTACGTTCGGGGAAGACTAGAGCATAGTGGAGGCTTTATTCATTTTTGGTGAGAACGCGACGAGTAAATTTGGATTTAAAAGTTCCGTAAGTATCCGCATCTCCATTATAAAGGTATCGTTACGCTAAGCCGACCTATACGTGGAATAATAAAGTAAAATACTGGCAACTAACGATATTGTCTGACGAAAATACGCGGCGGTGATGCCCATATTTGTCGAGACGGGCGGTATTTGCGAAGAAAATATATTTACTTGGGCGAAAAAAGGGATGATAACGTGACTTGCGGCTAATCGGCTGACATCTCAACTTTGTTGTTCTTATTGGTAGTGTGTTCATAAGCCGGGCGGGCCGAGCGCCGGCCGAATCCTAAGTAGAGCGTGGCGACTTGCGCGTTGCCCCCAAACAAATTGATGACAATATCTGTTGGCAGTTCCCTGTCACCCCCGCGCCGGTTATTAGTGTCGCCACAGAGATGCGGCTGGCACGGTCTTACTCGTTTATACAACGTGTCACAGAAAGGTGTGATCAAAATGAGTATCCAAAGGGTATACGATCTAGATCTTGTATCTGCATACTCTCATAGTATGCATGCATGCATAGTAACTCTGCAGTTACTAAGATATAATTATTAATTTTATGAAATGAAATGAATGAAATGAAAATACACTTTATTGTACACCATGATACAAAAAACAAAATAAGGACAATACAAGAAGAAGTACAAATTACGGCCTTATCCCTAAAAATAAATTTCTTCCAGGCAACCATGTGTTGAACTGGACAAAGAAATTTGTTATGCAATTTACAATTAGATATTTCTATTGTGACGACACATCAAAGTAAACAAGTCACAGCCTTAGTGGTTTAGTAACCTCTGTGTACTTACATTTATGATCACTGCTGCTTGCTTATGTGCGCCCGACGCGCATGATTTAACTAATATAAATATTTAACTTACAATTGCATGACAAATTAAATAATAATAACAGTAATAAACTTTATTTGCACAAAAAAAAACAGATACCGACAAATTGATATAAAGATAAAGTACAAAATAGGCAGCCTTATTGCTAACAAGCAATCTCTTCCAGGCAACCTTGGGCGGAAAAATAATAAAATTAAGAAAATAAAAATGGGTGCAAGTAAAAATAAACTGAATTATAATAATAATATCAAATAAAAAAAAACAAAGAAAAGGGAAATAAATATATTAAACAGAGTTTATGCAATATAAATCATAAAATAAATAAACATAGCTAAGGTGAATTTAGAATATGACTCCGAACCTGACCTTTGAACGACTCCAACGTGCGAGCACTTCTAATGCGCTCTGTTAATTAAAATTAATAATTATGTCTTAGTAACAACACATACAAAATCAGATACACATTGGATCTTTTCAGTTTTACCACATCATTCTATTACACGTTATAGCAAGGATGAATTCATCATCAACATCAGTTTACTACTTTACCATATACCACGTCACTGATTTATGTTTTATTGCAAATTTTATTGGGCTCGATATAATTACAAACTATATAATAATATTTCGTCCCATTAGTAGAATAATGTTACATCTGCAAGAAGTCAACTTTTCAGGAGAGTGCGATGAAGTTTTGCGCGCAGATATTTGCTCATAACTCGGTTATGATATGCACTAGCCGTTTAAAATTTTGACAGTATGCAAGGAAGACAAAACCGTTTTATGCGTTATCATAGTTTATGTTAAACCACACACCTGAAAAAGATACAGGGTCCTATGTAAATGTTTTTTTTAAATTTTTTCTTTGTAAAGGGTCTTTATTAATATTAATAAATTACACTTCTACAAAGTGACTGAATTACTAAAATTCAACTTATCTATGTGTCAGGCAGCTAACAGAGCTGCGAATTAGAAAATCGAAAGCGCTTTTTCTTTTAGTTTAACAAGCTATTATTTAAATAAATTGCTTTTAACTATTCAAAGACACAACGATATCCAACTACCTGTCATTAAAATAACAACTTCAAAGAACGCTCGAAAGTATGAACAGTGAGACATTCCAATATCCAGTTTGTTGACTTCCAACTCCACACAAATTGTCTCAGTACTAGAGGTGGTCAAAGAGTGCCTCTACCCCCTTCAGAACGACCCATCCAGACACCGTTGAGGCGATGGTAGAGGAAACAAAAGAAGGGTTTACAATATACTCGTATCAACACAATGTATGAGACGGACACATGTGTTCGCAATGCCACTGCTAAGGAGACAAAGACTAGATGCTACGGCCCATTCCTCTACCAGTTCATCTCTTGGGTTGGAAGCAGAACAACACCACATCGTCGACTAGGCGTTGTGGCAGCCTAGGACAATGACCGGGGAAGGTGATGCCTTTGCTTCTTAGTAAACCAATGTCACGCATGCGGTTAAAAAACGCAGCGTTCCAACCGCCTCATTGGGGGGCCCAGCTGGTGATATATCATACTGACGGATATCTGTTTTCGCTTTAATTGGCGGCAGTCGTTAGGCTTTTGGGCTGCGAGCACGTGCCACTGTGTATCAACTTGATTACTCAAAGTAAGAGTGTCGCATTTCTTTGTGGAAGCTGTTGCCAGATATGGATTGTTTCTTCTAACTGTGACTGCAATAGAGGAATAATACCAGCCCAGTTAGGTTAGCGTACGGCTTGTAGTTTCCAAAACCACGTTTGACTATCCGCGTTTCAAACCAGCAACCTAGCCCTATTGGTGGATGAGACTATCGGATGTGTTTCCTTCTACTTCTCTTACTATCAAGTAAAATGACAGATCTAGTTGTAAAATAAAAATATGTGTACATCTAGTATAGAGCCTGCGTAATGTTCCACTGCTCGGGCAAAGACGGCCATTTTGTAAATCAATCAAGGCATTGATGGGTATTATTAATGCACACCAAATGCGGGTTAGTAATCATCAACTCGTGCTGCATCGAAAAGTCTGCAACATATATTGTCTAACCTTGAACCCAGAACCTCTGTATAATAACGGGCTAAGCGAATTGTCACTTAGTAACCGAGGCGTAAACAGTTACAGTAAACATTTCTTTATAAATAATTAGGCGTGGCACATTGAATCCCTGTAATCATTCATCAATTTGTGTGTACATATAATAGTTTAAAGTTTTTATTTACAAACACATTAATAAACACCGTCATTAGTCACAGCTTATTTATTTTATCTACACAGTTAAACTACATTTGGATATTTTAAGTGAGATCGTAAAATATGTGTACAACAATAGACTTTAGGCTTTCAAAAAATATATGTGCGTGACTTGGCAGGCGCCGTCAGGTCGCGCCGCCACACAATTGTGTAGTCCTAGAAACCGACGCCAAACAATCGAGACCTCCAAAACCGTATTTCTTTTCCCCTCCGCAGCTGCTAGTATAAAGCAGGAAGGGCACGAAGTGGCTCTCGCTACGCTGGTGGGTGTATTAAGTGGCTAATATGAACGGGGCACGCGTATGGAAATTACAGTAGAATCAATCACGAACCATCCAAACATGGGCAGATAGCACAAACAATGCTCTTCTTATTTTATAGGTTTTCATAAAATATTGTTACAAAAACAGTTTTTATAACTACAACATTTATACTGCTACCAAATACACTAAAAGGGATTTTAAAAAACGATGAAGGATATTGAGTTCTCGTATCGGAAGCTCACTTTGGTTCTCTAGATAATGAAAAACAAGACGTCACAAATAAGAAGGCAGTAGCAGAAAATACAACTTTTTTACGATACAACCAGGGGATCTATTTATGAATCGTACGTATGACATGGTGTTGTCGCATGCGACTTAAGACACACTCGTCTTCCAAATCGCACGACGCCGATTTTCCGTATTTTTGAATCGTTCGTTTTCGGTGCTGCAAACATAATGCGAAATGTTGGATGTTATCCGTTCCACACAGAATTTAGAGAAAACCGGTAACAACCGCAATGAAAACGGAACGTAATATCCATGTTTCTATTAGCTGTTAAAAAAAAACCTTTGCTTTTTAATAGAAAAGACCATCAATGACACAAACAAACAAGTGACATTACATTGAGACACCGCATTGATTTTGACGGTTATTCTATCAATCGCTTTGTATCGCTCGACGGTCGAGCGATTCAAAAATTTGGAAAATCAATTGTCGAACGAAATTCAGTAGAAACCAAGCGTTCGACTTGAGGCGTAGTAATCAAAAATAGGGCCCTGCTTCTAAACTATAAATAAATAAAAATATTTTTAATTTTTAGTAAATACTTACGAGCTAAGCATATTTTATAATATCATTTGCAAGTTAAGCTTTTTTCAAATGAACAATATAACATCAAAAGATCCGGACCATAACTCACTCTAAAGGTATCAGTTGGCAGCCGACTCCATGCGTATGAAATTCCCTCCGTAGCTAGCGACACGTCGCTCGGCGTCGTCGTCATAAAAATACATAGAAACCAGTATTGTCGCGACGACACGTCGTCTGCTGCTGCTGCGTGGTGTCGGCTGTCAACTGGTACCTTTATAGCAAATAGGATCAGCAGCTACGCGTCTTCCAAAGCACGGAGGCGTTCAAGGTATTTCAATTAGTTCACCCATCCGATGACTAGGCATTGCAAAAGTTACTTAACCTGCTCTTAGTTTAATTCTACTATTCTACCAACAGATAAACAAATTCATTTTTTTAAGAACAAAAAATATATTATGTTATTGCAGCATCTCGAGTATGTTTGCACACAGGGTACATATATACATATTTACTCCGTCATTTACATGCATAAGCGATGTCTACGTGACCGTAATGTATTTCTTATGGTAATCTGTAGTCATATTGAACACACATAAAATCAGATAATAAAACACGGTACCTATATCAGAAAATTCAAAATCACTTACGTTTCAGGACCGTGCCGCGGCGGCAACCGGTTTGTCCTATCATGCCAATAAAAATGTAAATGTTACCAATAAAATTTTGCTTTTGAACTGTACAGCCAGTGGACGAGGCTTTGATGTGGCCCGTAGTATAATCAGAGGACCCCTATGCCGCCACGATGACAGCCCGATACATCACGGTAAACAGGATTTCCCTACGGGCTAGTCGGTAGTTGGAGAGAATGATTGAATTACATCAAAGAACTATTACTGTGTACCCAGAAGCGGGAATATCTTTTTACGTTACAGTCTATAAATATGCTGGTAGGCGACGGCTGTTGAGTGGGGAAATTGGTTCGATAGGTAAGTATCGTATTCGCAAATTCAGATTGCGTCCGGTGTCAGTAACCTTGTAACAAGAGCACTTAAAAACTTCAAAGTACAATATATAAAACGCCTCGGTGCCGAGTAGCTTAGCCCGATATTCAGAAGTTCTGGGTTCTATTCTCAGTCTTGTCAAAATAATAATATATTTTGGTTTTTTTTTTTAATACACAGTCTGGGTTTGAAATCATCAACCCCCTTGACAGGTGTGGTGATTAAGCCAAAACCCATCAATGTGAGCGATCACTAGATTTCAATGCTGAATATGATAAAACACACATGTTGAAAAAAATTCCACGAGCAGGATTTGAACCTGCACCTTTCCGGGTCAGGTGCTCTTCCAATTGAGCTATCGTGGTTCTAACCAGCCCGCCGAAATTATTCAACTCTTTTTTACTTTGAAAGCCAAAGGCGCCCATTCAATGTCAACATCGTCACTAACATCCGATCATAATATTTTTACAAATATTAATGATCAGTTAAGAAGTAAGCAAGCTATTTATAAATGTTCAAATAATTTTGTTGCGAACAAATTACAAAAACACAAATGTTGAAAAAATTTCTTTTCTTTCTTTCTTTCTGAATAATTTCGGCGGGCTGGTTAGAACCACGACAGCTCAATTTGAAGAGCACCTGACCCGGAATGTCAGAAGGGTGCAGGTTCAAATCCTGCTGGTGGAATTTTTATCAACATTTGTGTTTTTGTAATTTGTTCGCAACAAAATTTGCGTTAAAAATTATTTGAACATTTATAGATGGATATGATAGTTTAAAAAGTTACATAGTAATGCTATTAATATTTTTATATTTTGTTCTTGTATCAGTGATTTTAAAGCTATTTTTTTAATAAAACTCTAATTTGCATGTTATGTCCATAGTACATAATTTAAGTGTTCACAGTTACATGGCCATTCAGCTGACTTGTGTCATTTATGTCCATTTTTTTTAAAGATTTTGTGCTGTAATGACCAGTTTCTGACCTATAAAGAATAATGAAAAAAGGTAATACTAAAGCTGAAACAAAAACAAAATTTAACATGTATTCCAAATGCGACACAATATGCCAGCACAGCAAACCCATAGCGTGCTTACAGAAATTGCGAGAGCAAGCTATCCAAGTGCCAAGTCATAGTTGCATGCCAAATTATACGTCCCTTCCGGCCTATACAAGCAAATCTCAATAATCTACAGCTGAAAGTCTCCAAATTATTGCGTAACAACTCCTTTTTGCAGTGCCTATAGTGTCGGAGGCAACACTTTTGTGTGTAAGTTATAACTTCCGCATATGTGTGACAAACATTCATAAAAATAAAATGAGAAATAATAAATTGATCCACAGAACAATAGTAGGCTAGCACCTAAAATGCTAAGTTAGCATCTAAATAGTAGTTTAGGTGCTAACCTTGTATTTTAGGTGCTAACTTAGTATTTTTTTGGGTTAGGTTAGGTTAGTTTGGTGATCGATTAAATACAACCCAAATAAAATTAGTAAGTTTTATATGTTTAAATGAAACAACTTTTACGAATCTACTCGCGTTTATTTTACTATGCATTATTTAATGTTTATCCTTCGATTCGAAACGTCAGGAAACATTAAATAATGCATAGTAAAAAAAACGCGAGTAGATCCGTAAAAGTTGTTTCATTTAAATGTGTAGTGTTTGCGTAAACTTTAGAAAACAATAAGTTTTATATGGATGGGAGCAGCCGCGAATCGGGCTCAGTGGCGTGCACCTGGAGAGATCTATGCCCAGCAGTGGACTAATATAAGCTGATGGTGATCATTTTATGTCCCCACTGCTGAGGCACGAGCCTTCCTATGGATGGACAGGGAGAACGGGCCATAAACCACCAAGCGGGCCCAGTGCGGATTGGTGGTTGGTAACGACTGCTATTGTAGCCGGGATCAACAGCTTTACCTGCCTTCCGAAGCACGGAGGAGCTGGAGATGAAAATTTTTTGGTCACCCATCCCATGATCGGCTTTTGCGAAAGTTGCTTAACCTCAGCACTCGCAGTCCGGCCGCGTTAACCACTGCGATGCTCAAGCATAGCATTTAAAAACAAAAATTGGTGGGATAAAAATACTTTTGGAAAGTTACTTAAATATTCTCCCTCGTTGTAAATGCTATACTCCCTTGACACAGTTCTTAAAAGAAATCCAAAACCACGTGTGAACACAGATAAATTCATTATTTATAAACGTAGTTATCTTCTAAACTGTTTAAAATTTATCCTCAATGAATTCTTAACTGAACTCATTTGGGAATGCAATAAATAAATAAAAAAATCCACACATCTGTACGCTATAAAATTATTCATAGAATAATATACCGTGATGTTTAGGGTGGAAAAATTTCAATATGTATAATGTTATGCAGGTTGATTCTTTGAGCCGGGGTCGGACAAGGAGCATTTGAATAAACCGATATCGTAGGAGACGAGCAAAATATTGTCCTCTAGAGGTCGCTGCTTAGACACAAAATAAGGAGACTGCAGAAGGTAATAGATATGGGTAACTCAGCAAAATTCCTTGCGTCAACTCAATAACTCTGGCACAGCTCACTACGTTGGCTCATTGAGTTAACTCAAAATTGCGTCAACAAAATAGAACGCGCCAAATGAGCTGCGTAGCGCGCGCCATCTGCACGCAACGCTGACAATCTCTTTGAACGTATTCTGTAATTTTTTTTCAATAAAAATAAGATCTAAACTATGTAGATATTGTATTGTATATAAGTAAAGTTTATTAATATATTCTCAGCTGTCTGTTACAATAAAACCCAGCCCGGTCCTGCGCTGTGCGCCAACACATTTTGAGGAAGTGAGTCAACACATTCAGCGCAATGAACTGAGTTGGCGCAATTGAGCGGCGCAGCGCAGTGTTACTCATGTATAATGTAATGGTTAGACAACCTTCTACGGACAAGAAATCTCGCAACTGCGCTCGGACTGTTCCGACCTAGCCCTTTCAGACCGAGATCACGACGTCCCTCGGACGGAATCTTTGACTTAATCGCCGGGCTATAGTTTATAACGAGTCGTCGACCAATATTATGATTATCATCGATATTTATTTCGTTATTTCTTCGGAACGCCCGCCCCCGGCTGCCAGCTGTCGTCGCTGCTGCCGCTGCCGCTTAAACTTAAGCATTACGAGTGAGAAAGGCGAATTTAAAAAAAATCCGGTCTACACGATCGCCTGAAACAGGCGCAACACAAATTTGTTCGTGGTCGAAGCACACGATTGTATCAGCTCGTTTTGAAAGGGCTAGCTGTTCCGATATCCATGTCCGTACGAGGGTCAATGCGTGCATTGCTCGAGCGTGGTATGTATTAAGAGGAAATACTAAGGTCGACTGCTTATATGAAAAGTATCTTATATGAAGTATCTTATATGATTATATGGAGTAGCTTATATGAAAAGACAAAATCAACGTTTCGTAGTCCCCTGATTCCACTTCCAAAACTGGACCGATTTAATTACTTTTTTCATTAAAAATTAAAGAAAGGCTTTGGCTGTGTCCCTATGTTTTGCTTTTTTTTATATAATCTCGTCAAATTTGTTTGCTGGATGTCTGAACACAGCAAAAATCTAGCAAATTTTTAAAGTTTTATATCTTTTAATCTAATAAATAACCGCCTCTGTGGTCTAGTGGTTAAGACCACCGGTTTAGACCCAGAGGTCCCGGGTTCGATTCCCAGCGTACATGTTTGTGTAATCGGTTTGGCTGGTGGTACGGCTTGTTTGTCCGCCTGGCTAGCTACAACCATCTTATCTAAATATGTCGCCATAACATCAATGTTTGTAACTTTGTTGTGTTCCGGCAGCTAGAGATAAGATAGCCAGTGCTTCACTAGTTGAGGATCCCCGGTGAAGTGCGCTTATTGACCTTATCATCACTTAACATCAGGTGAGATCAAGGCACTTACCCGTAAAATATATAAAAAAAATAACTTATGACCTTCCTTTAATTTTTAATGAAAAAATAATTAAATCGGTCAAGTTTTGGAGGAGGAATCATGGGACTACGAAACGTTGATTTTGTCTACTTTTCATATAATCAGTCGACCTTAGTATTTCCTCTTAAGCTTATCTTCTGGGTCTTTTTATATTGTGGCTTAGACGTACCTCGGGAAATATGTGTGTTTTGCCACTGAGAGCACCCTTATTATATTCAAGATGTAGTTTGAGCTATGCACCGCATAATGTCGCGTTATTGCAACTAAGAACTACGGCGTTGGTTTCAATATAATAGTAATAATAGTATAATAGTATAGTATAGTATAGTATATTATAGTATAGTATATAGTATAGTATAATAGTAATAATAATGTAGTGATAGATGGCTGAAAATGCTGTTTTGAGGTGGATGGCTGTGGACTTAGATGTTAGCAAGTGGCCATCGGGTGAGTTTTTCCGAATTAGGTTGCAATGTGATGTTTTGATTTATTTTATTATTTATATCAGTTTTGTTTTCAATTGAGTCCGAATGTAGCCTTCAGCCACTTTATCGGATTTCCAGCCTCCGTGTCTTTTCAGAGTTTTCAAATTCGCTCCAGAATCAGCCAGAAGAGTGGCTGAAGACCTACGGAAACAATGTCCAGTGTAACATTAAGGATTTGTCAAGTTTAAATAAGTTGCTATTTTTTTAGGTATTTTAACTATTTCGTGTCTTCCTATGACCTGCTTCGTGCACTTCCCTTTCTGAAAGTTAAGAAAAAATCTATTTGATGTTGTGGTCGGTGGACGAAGATTATAAAATTTTTGTACATGTGTTAGGAACTCTCCTTGGATTACAAATATCCGGTCAATCTTTGTTTTAGTGTCGCGCAATGTTATTATTGCTTTGTCATCAAGAAATTCTATGTCTTGTGGTAATATTATAGAGTTCGATACTTCTATATGCTCCGTTAACGCCTAATATCATAGCAACCTGTAACAAACAAAACTAAATATCAAGCTACAGCCACGGACAGTATATTTAATAAGACTCATAAATCATGTGTATCAAAATTCATCCAAATCCATCCAGCCATTTTGACTTTACTGTGTCTCAAATAAATAATGAATAATTATATCGCTAAATATTTTAATTACTTATATCGCTAAGTATTTATCATCTGGGACTTTAATTAATAATTGCTGTAAGTTTTCGCCAGTAAAAAGTTTTTTGCTTTTGAATCCGGTCGATTGTCGTTTAAGAAAAGTAGTTTTTCCATAATTTTTCAAGTTTGAACTGTACATTTTAGTATGGAATAAATTGCCCATAATGTAGATGGCTTTTTAGTTTTAGCAATCTCATTAAAATACGCCAAAAATACAGTTTCGAAGAAAAAAAGAAAAATTTTCATATACTTTCATGTATTTTTCTTTTGACTGGAAGTAGGTTTTCCATTGCCTTCTGGCTTTTGGCTTCTGATCTTAAATCTAGTGGAGTACAATCAATCTCTATTTTACTCTTTGAACCGTTGGAAGTCATTTTAATTATTAAATTTATATTTAATAAGACTATGTAAACACAAATCAAGACGAATTTTCAGCTTTGCCGCCAATTTTCTATTTATAATCTGTGACGAAAGGCAAACGCATTTATGGCTATACAGCCACGTGAACGCAATTTGTACTAAGCAAAGAGACTTACTTCGGTATGCCATGAATGATAAAAGAGATTCAATCAACAGTATTTAATAACCCCAGCACGCCGTTTCATACAACATTGCTGGAGCGTTGTAATGTTCCAAATTAAAAAAACGCTCCTGCAATGAATTTGATTTTCTTGGTCCGTAAATTCGATACTTCGCCTGTTCTTTTTTCGAAAATAATGACAATATTTCCATGCATGTTTGAGAAAAAATATTTTAATAAGTTTGCCATGTTTAGGAGTAAAAAATAAAGTAAAGTTTGTTCCATTTTTTAATAACACGCCAGACATTGTTGGCCGCTAAACGCGACAGATATGGATTTTCATACTTACATCACAGTCTATCTAAAGACTTGCTTACATTGCTGGCCGCTACTCGCGTGTATTTGACCAGTACAGCAAATTCGTTTTATCTCGAAGAAGGTTGTCAAAACTATGACGTCATTTCCAAGCATACTTGAGAAAATACTATAATGATGTTACATTTTTTTAACAACAATCCATTTTTTTTTGCATCATTCTAACACAGAATTCTGTTCCTACAGTCTACGCAGCTCATCATTGCACAAGTAAAATGCGATGTAATCCCTGATTACAGCGAAGCCCACTCAGCAGATCTACCGGGCCCCACGAGCGGGCCATTACACGCTGTGCTCGCACTTACATTAACGCTCTACCAGATGAAAGATAAACATTTGACATGAGGATGGGGCAAATCCGTATTCCTGTCACACGGACCGGGTTAATTCAATAGCTGATTGGATTTGGGGCACGCTGATCTGGAGGATGGCTTACACGGTGCGATGCGATTAGAAGATATTGGGTTCGTGTGTAGTTTTTTTGTATGGAACGTTGCTGTTAAGGTGAGTTTTTGATTTATGCAAATATTTATGTATAAATGGTAATTTAAAATTAAATGAGTTATTTAATGTACTAGTATGTTTATCGTCAAATAAAAAAAATACAAATTTACAAAAATTTATATATCTATTACCTCTATAACAAGGAAAAACTTTAACCTTCAATTTATTAAGGCGGCCCGAATGCTAGTTGTCATAAAAATATTTAAAAAAAACTTACACGCACTAGTGCGTTCAAACGTATGTACCCATATTGTACCTGTTTTGCAGATGGGGGCGATAAATTTTGCTGCATTGATTAATAGTTTCATAATACGAAGGTTAATAATTACCTATTCACGGGCAACCGACTCCCACCTAAACCCATTTTACCACAATTTGGCACTTGATTCCGTCACATTATTAATACTTTATAGTAGCTGAACATTATGAAACTCATAAAATATCCTTTTAAGCAAATTGCGCGCATGAAAGAGTGTGAGATTTGGTATAGTTAAAGTTTATATGGAGAAAGTCACGTAATGTATTTATATAAAAAAAATACAAATTTCAAATATAAATACAATATATATTTTATCTTACAAATTTTATACATTAAATTCAATAAAGATTTTTATACATTTTTCAAAAATGGAAGCGGACGTAATTTGTAACTGTAATGGCGGTTGACGGGTGATGAAAATAAGAGATAAGAGTTGTAGTTAGGACTTGAAGGTTCCGGAGAGGGAGAGAAAACTGTCATATACTACAAGTGAACCATAAACACTCGGTTGGACTATTCGCATTGTAAAATTCACAATCTGCAGATAAAAGGAACAGTACAGATTTTTTTTGGTAAAGTGTAATATAAGATTTTATGACTAATGGTCGAATTTCGACGACTGGGCACCCTTTAAACGAAACTCTTAGTAATTCGCACCAGCATCTTATAATATTTTTCAAGCAACAAAGTATACTTTGTATATCGTACCGATATGCCCGCAATATGTTATTTGTATAAATAAAAAACTATACTAAAATAGAAAGATTTAAAAGTCATCTAACCTTCATGTAACGTAGGGTGTAAACGACGCAAACGACCGGCCGTCACTAGTCTCGTGCTTTTATATTCCATCTTGTGTTGACATTGCATTGTTCTGAGGAATCTCTATTTATTGAGCTGATTTGTTTGCATCACGGCGCCTATGCCCGCAGCACCGAGGGGGACAATAATTGAGATGAGAATTGCAAGTTTGAAACTAAGGAAGACTGGGAAGTTTGTGTTAACTTATGTTCGGGATGACAAAAGCTAGCGAACCGAACGCCTGGCTTAAATTACTTTGCAAACCAATACGGGTGTTTAATAGAAATAGCGCCAGCACGATTGTCTTTATTTACAACAATTTTGTGCTGAGTGAACTTTGATAATATTAGATTTTACACGCAACGTTCTTTACGCCATAAATTTTTTTTTTATTTGTAACAAAAAATTACGTCTACTTCTGTCGTTTACGTAGATAATTGTGACGAAGACTTTTTCTCTAGTATTTAAAAAAACTTTCTGTCACGAAGTAATGTCCCTCCTCAAATTTCACATATCTTTAAGCAGGTTGAGAAAATGCTTAATACTTGCGATGTTACTTAATACTTGCGACAGACAGACAATCCGGCGGAGAATTTCTCGTGGCGTGGTGCATGGCAAGGCAAAATAATAACATTAGTCAGTATAATTATGACAAAGACTTTTTCTCTAGTATTTAAAAAGAGCTTTTTGTCACGAAGTATGTCCCTTCTCAAATTTTCACATATTTTTAAGCAGGTTGAGAAAATGCATAATGCTTTAAAAAATCCAACTATTACCAAATATATATTTAGCGATAACCCTCATTGTTAAATTATAAACACTATTCTTCGGGTTTTTAATTTAAGTTAACTACGCATAGTTAGCCGCCCGCCCTTAAACTGTTTGTTTATTTTCCGATTTCGAAATTAATAGTTTTTATTAGAATCTCAGATAATAACATTTTTTGTAGATTTTCAAAAACATCTTATGGGTGCACGCCGTCCGTAAGTGACAAGTGTCATATATTTTATTTGAAATGTCTTCGTCCATATTTATTTGATGCCGCGCGGCCATACTAATTTTGTATGGGGAATTTAACGTGTTAATTTGAAAAATAATAATTTAAAAAACCGCTCGATAAATCGAAAATGTGAGATGGATGATTTGTAGTTTAGACATTGTATCAACAATGTTTATAACATCATGTTCATCACGTTTAAACAATCATGTTTAGACAAAATCAGAAGTATAATAATTTCTCTTTGATATTAAATACATACTTTGTTTATTTAATACGATAGTATTTTCAATTATATCAATTTTACCGTGACTGCATTTTTGGCATTTTTTGGTCGGCGCATCCTTAAGAAGGAGGCTGTAAAAATATCTTTCGATTCCCGGGGCTCCGGGCGACCTTGCCGGCACGGGTGATTTTATGAGCGAGCCCTTACTTTCTGTGCCGGCCACCGGCCCTTGTTCGGAAAGGTACATCTGGGAATATATTCAGACGTTTTGACTTATTGCACCATTCGGTAACCTTTGCTATTTGAATGTTATTACCACTAGGTATTTCTATCCAAAAAATATTCTTAGCATTACTACTTATTACGTTATTCTCGCTTTCAGCTCTATGGCGCAGTGGTCAGTGCACCCGGTTTGCGATTGCTGAGGTTAAGCAAATTTCGCAAATGCTGGTCATCGGATAGGTGACCAAAAATTTATCATCTCGACCTTCTCCGTGCTTCGGAAGGCACGTAATGCTGTTGGTCTCGGCGGCATTAGCAGCCATTAACCACCAATCGGGCACTGAGCCCGCGTTATGGTTCATGCCCCGTTCTCCCTATCCATCCATAGAGAAGGCTCGTGCCCCAGCAGTGGGGATATAAAATGAGCTGGTAAAGATTATGTGACGTTGTTCTATTTTTTCTAACCGTTTTCTTAGGCCATCCCACAAGAAATATCGAACCATAGTCCACCACGCTGCTGGTCCAATACGGGTTGCTGGGTTCAAACGTCTGCTATTTTACGACAACAACCATGACCAACGATCTCGAACCTTTAACGTGACTTCTGAAACATGTGGAAACTCGACTAGTTTCTGCTTTGGTTACCCATCCAGTGATACGGCATTGAGAAAGTTACTTAACTTGCAAGACCGCAACCCGAACGTGCAAATCGCAAGAACATGCCACAAACAAAGTAGGCAATACAATGTAACACCAGGTGCTTTCAAAGCAATACCACAAATTACAAAGATAGCAGTATTGTAACATAATTTACTCGACATCCCTTCCCTGTTATTACTTCTCGAGTCTCGAGCTTCATTGTACACATAAATCCCTTCAATTTAATGCCGCATAAAAAATCTGGCCTCCGAGGCACCATCAGGTGAATATTGAGACTATGACACGTCTAAACAGGCGGGGGTCGCCCAAGAAAGCTGTGCGGTGTAAAAAAATCCCCTAATCTAGTAAACAGGGGTGAAATGACTCACTTCACGACGGGGGCGCCATCTATACGGGGGACTTAATCTTGGGATAAAGTAAAAGGCGACATGACCCAGGTGGCATCCCGCCGAAATTGAGAGCCTCTGTCTTTTTGTGAGGTAGAACTGGTTAATTATGGAAGCCGGATAATTTGTTTAATAACATCGTTGTGCCATGTTTTGGAGATTTCAACCTTTTTGGGGGGTTTGTGTTGTTCTTGACTATGAATTTTGGCTATTTGGATTTAGTTTTGAATTTCACACTGATACAGTTAAGAACTAGGTTAGTGTCGATTTTTTTCTCAAAGAGTAGACAAATTATTCTGCTCTACCCAACACTAGCTGAGGCGGAGTCCTGATTGACAATATTGTCTTTTGTTATGTTTGCTTTTTTCTTTGTGTCAATAAATGTTATCTCAATCTCTCTATCTCTCTCTTTCTCTATCTCCCTCTTTACCTGATGTTAAGCAGCGGAGTTCAACTGTAAAGACAGCTGATGAGCCGTCTCCTACACCTTCCTGCTCCACTCAGCAAGATTGTGCCTCACTAGCTGTCCTTACCTTGCTGACCTGCAAGTTGCTTCTTCACACCTCGATTAAAGGGCCCCATGTTGTAGGAATAAGGGAATACGTGTGCTAGAAGAGATTTCTAAAATATATCTATATATTAATACGTGAAGCAAAAACTTTGTACCCCTTTTTACGAAAATTGCGCGGACGGAGGAGTATGAAAATTCGCACACAATTTTATACTCCTCCGTCCGCGCAATTTTCGTAAAAAGGGGGGTTTTTGCTTCACGTATTAATATATAGATTCTGTCATAAGGTCAGGTCATGCTATACATATGATTTATATATTTTTTGTAAAGATAGATGTAAATGTGCGGCTGCTATCTATTGAAAATGTAAAATGTGGATAGTCATAATTGGCCTTCAAATTGCAGATATGAATATTTAAAGCTAGTTATAAATGTGCTGTGTATACTATCCCTAATAATAAATAAATAAATAAAGGTCCTAAGTACTGCTGATGGAATCAATCAAACAGCAAAAATAATAATTCTAATTATTGAGAAAATCGTCCACCTTTCTGCAGCAAATCTAACCGTAGGTATATTTATTTTACACTAAACTAGTAATGTAGACATTCAACTAGTGTGAAGACACTTTATTTTTATTTTTAAACATTTCTCTAAAAGTGTTATTACCGACCACATTAAAGTTTTGGATATTTAAACCTGAATGACAAGGCTTTCTTTTTCATTTCATAAAGCTAGAACGAAGTTGCTTGTATACCGGAGACTAGGATCAATTAAACTACGACCCTATCTCTGCCGTTGCCGTCCAACGACGCGAGCTGTTAAAATACAAAGTAGAATAAATCCCGGAGTTAACATTTACGGCATTACCGGAACGGTTTTTCATGTCTAAAACACAGTATTAGGTGCCGGCCGGCCGTCCGCTGTTGTACGTGCGGCGTAATCGCCACCCGTAGATGTCTAGAGTACACGGAAAACCGTTCAGACGACCGGGGGCCCCCCCCACCCACCACTTTTACGATGAATCTTCGTTTCTCCGCATCAAGAAGTAATTTTAGTGTTCCTTTGCCGATTCAATGATAGCACTCGGCCTGATTGGCTAAGCCCTCTTTGATTTAATTTCGGGTTAAGTTGCTCTGCGGTCAGACCCTGTGGGATTTGGATATGATGCGTATGCTTATGTATTAGAACCTATTTGGTATCGGAGATTTGTTCAACGCGTTTGTAAGAGTTGAGGAGGTTTCCTGAGTACAAGTCCTGTATTTCCTAACACTTAATTAGGTCCTCTAACTTTTGACCTAATGTGGTCTGATTTTTGCACAGTTGTTTCTTATTGAGTGTGTTGTGTTACTTTGCCGATATATGAGCACATGACTTGCCTGATAGAAAGCAGCTACCGCAGTTCATAGACATTAGCAACAACAAAAATATTGTGCCGATTCTGAAGTTACAGGTCTCATGCCTCATACCTCATGTCTGTTCTCGAGCCATGCCCAGTAATTTCACACGATCAAGTAGACACTCCTCAAACCGAAACACGGTAACGCAAAACGCTGCTTGGTGGCAGAAATAGGGGCTGGGTTGGTTGCATCCAGTCGGATCCTAAGCAGAAATCTACTACCAAGCTGACCACCAGTATAACATGAACTTGGTGGGGTTCTATCATATCTCGCCTTGTGGGTTGTCGTATAAGTGATTGACTCACAGACTGGCACGTTCAGGAGTTTTCAGAAATGTTGGTCGGCGGTAGAATTTCTTCAGGGCCCAATCTTGAGATTTGCATATGTAGTGTCTCCGAATACAAAGGGGTTTCTAGATGCATGAATGCTACTTAATAATATATATAAATTCTACAAAATTGTCGGAGAGAAAATAGTCGAAGCCTTTATAAAAAAAAACATTCTTCAAGACCGGTCTGTGTCCGGGGCCATGTCGTCATGAATACGTAATATAAGGGCAGGACGCGAATCCATTCGTTTATTATTCAGTATATCGTTTGGCTTAAAGCGAATTTAAATTATTTTACATTTTAGGTGCACAATAGGAATGCGATTAAATAACAATAGGTAATTGTGAATTCTTTTTGCGAATTTATAAAGTCGTAGGCAAACAAGGAACGTCATGGAATAACGTGCGCGTAGACAACCACGACCACCGGCGTCTTGCGACCCGGCGAGCGGTTTTCTAGTTCAATGCGTTCTTTCTATCACCGTTGGCTATAAATGCTGTAGTTTAGCTAGCAGTGAACTGGAAATTCGCAAGACGCTCATGCTCTTTGCTGAGGCTATAGGTATTTTAAATAATATCTAAGGCTGGCCTATCTCGGTGTCTGCTGTTCATGATTCCGAATCATCTCCACATGTGTTGGGATTGTACTACGTTTTTTATGGGAAAGATCCTGGGGTATAAAGCCCTGAGCCCCAACGCATCGTATTTAGGAGTGTCGGATGTTTTAATTTGGTCACCCATTCTATGATCCGGATCGTAAAAATAACTTAGCTTACCGGATTGCAACCCGCGAGCGCAAGCGCCATCAAGCTTATCTTACCTCAAACCTATAAAAAAAAATTATCTGTGTAAACATTTAAAAAAAACTGTTGCCCCGTTGTACTACGATCAGCACCAAATTGCAATATGCAACATAAGTGGTTATCAAATCTTCACTGAACGCCAATAAAAACCAACACTATCAACATTGTTGTTTCAAGCAAAAAAAGACTTAAAACTTACTTCACTTATGACCATTACGATGTTGTTTGTGCCAGGTGTCTACCAACTCCCTTATCGAGCACTCTTGAGGGAGTGGTCGTGGATGTCGATGGACAGGGTTGCGGCGCGCTACTCTCTTCCAGGGCGGCCACAACTCGCGCGATGTCTCTCCACTTCCGTCAACTTTCTGCGTTGCGACTACACTGTACTGCGGTCGACTGTATAAGGTCTTCCTAATAAGGTCGATCCAACGAGTTAGAGACCAGTTTCATCCCTTCTGTGTGGCCTTGTACTACAAGCCTCTCCGTCGAGTCTTCGTTTCTGGAGATATGCCCAAAGAACTTCAGTATTCGTAACTGCACGATCGACAATAGCCTATCTCATATATTAAGCTCCTTGAGGATGGATTTATTGGTGCGGAACGTGTCCAGGTTATTTTTAATTAACGTCTCCAACACCAGATTTCCAGTGCATCGATTTTGTCGAACCAGCGGCGGCTAGTTCGACTCCTTTTTTGAGGCGTCAAAAAAAGGAGTATCTCACAAACCACCAGTTCGGAGGCAGCCACCGTTCGCGACCAGTCGCCATGAATACCTAAACAAGGGCAGGACGCGAATTCTTTCGTTTATTATTCAATCATTCGTACGGCGTGAGTCGGCTTTAATTTCATGGCGACTGGGCACGCGGAGAGGCGGCGCAGTATGGAGACTATCTACAATAAATATGATGATGCTCTTAGTTCTAGTGAAAGGGTTTTAGTTAAGGTTAATTTAATTATTTAAATACGTTAGTTAGAAAACGATGACGATATACAGTGTTTCTATTTTCTTGATGTCTCTCGGCAATAATAATTTGCATGTCCAATAATGATTGGATTTATCATCTACAATAATTTGAATTCAGAACATCGTACTTTATTGTTGTTTTGTTTTGAATTTTCGTGAATTATAAAGAGCTGTAAAACTATAAATCGTAAATCAAAGTCAAAGTCAAAGTCAATTTTTTTTATTCAAATAAACTTACGAAAAGTGCTTTGGTATCGTTCATACATTTTTTACCTACTAACCATTCCGGACGTCTATTTCTTAGCTGTGGAGAAGAATGGGTGCAAGAAAATAAATAACGTATGACACAATAGCATTTCTTCTCATTCGAAAATAAATTTATAATAAGTAAAAGGAGTCTTAGTGACGACAGCCAAAACACGAAGTTTGCCGAGAGACATTAAGAAAATAGATGCACTGTATTTAGCTTTATCGTCACTTGATAACGGGTGAGATGATGGCCAAACTAGCGCCTACTATCACCTTTATCTTACTCAAGGAAGCACCTATTTTAAAAAAAAAATGGACATGTGAATAAACATTCATACAACAATTATATTACTATTGTTTTGTACCACAAACCGATGACTAAAGTTAGACAATATCTAAAACAGATGAAGTCACTATTTAGCTAATATTTTTAGACATAGACACAATATTTAAAAGACTATTATAAGGTATATTTAGATATTTTTTAACTTTAAAATCTGTTTTTTTGTTTAATGGATAAAGTTTAAAAAAGCAAACCTTATACGAATTTTTCAGATTTATTTTTTATTTTATATAAAAAGAAGCTCTCTCCTTACTATCGTTGCAGTCTCCATAGGGTACAGCGAAAAAGACAATTCTTATTCTAAAAGGAGAGTCTGGTGAGGATGTGGAACGAGTGCGTGCCCGTTTTGATTGAAACCGCGTCGCGCCGCACCGCACCGGCGCGCACCGCGTAACGACGTCCGACGCCAAATTGAAAACGCAATTTTACTGACACATCTATTAACGGAAATGTGAAGGAGACGAAATGAGAACACCGGGTCGCCGCGATGGAAAAATGCGCAAAACAAATTTATTGACGACCTTCTTATTTAGTATACTTCTTAGCATTTTTGGCTCCAGTCGAGAAAGCACCTCACCTAACAACCATTGCAATAATGTAACGCACACTTCCTATAAAAAGCCGGTCATGTATACAAAAAATCGATCGTCGGACCGATTGTTGACGTTGGTGGTGGCCCTAATAATACGCGTATCGACGCAAGGCCAAGGTCTAAGATGAAAGCGCACTTCACTCGGAACCTTCAACTACCAAGGAGTGTACTGGCTATTTTGCATCTAACACACTGCCGAAATACTACAACTCCTGCCTCCCTGCCCAGGCCCGAGGATCTCCACAAGGATTCAGGAGAAGGAGGGATCTACCCACAAAAAAACACTGTGCATCTTCTACACGTGCCGCTACGGTGACTGGGATCACCGGTCTGGCAATCGCCAGTATTCACCTTAGCGGTCAAAAAATAGCCCTAAAGCCGTACCCGTACCCAATAAGACGTATGGTTCCGTGACTGACCCTGAAACCACAGTGGCGAATAAATTAATTCATCATTATCATCATCATCATCTCAGCCAAAAGACGTCCACTGCTGGACAAAGGACTCCCCCAAGGATCTCCACAACGACCGGTTTTGTGCTACTCGCATCCAGCAGCTTCCCGCGACCTTCACCAGATCGTCGGTCCACCTTGGCGGTCGCCACTCAAGGACTATTCCGCCCCAGCGGCTATCAGTCCTGCGAGCCATTGCTCGCAAAACTGATGGCCGCCACTGAAACATGAGCTTAGCAACTCTTCGGGCTATGTCGGTTACCTTTGTTCTTCTGCGGATCTCCTCATTTCTGATTCGATCACGCAGAGAAACCCTGAGCATAGCCCTCTCCATTGCTCTTTGAGTGACCTTGAGCCTTCTGATAAGGCCCATAGTGAGCGACCACGTCTCAGTCCTGTATGTCATCACTGTCAACACGCACTGGTCATGGAATAAATAAATTAAATTAGTGAAATTAATAATTCCATTTAAGTTAATCTAATTGTATAAATCAGAGTCACTGCAACATTCAGAGTCATGTATTTTTCACAAATCGGTGATATTAATCCATTGCAGTGTCGGCGCCGTCTGTGGCTATTAGTGACGTCATAACGGCGCAGCTCATTGCGACGCGACGGCCGCAGTAACTTAGCAGGAACACTAAGTGGCTGTTACAAAATAAAAGTAAAAACAGATTTAAAGCCTCAAAAGAAAAAGTAAATGCATGCGCTCTGTAGCGCACGTTTGACCACCAAGAATTGACAAAGAGAGTTTTAGATGTAGTAACGTCTTGTATATGCTATATTCGGGGCACCAAAATTGCTAGTTGCTGATAAAGATTTTCATCTTGAAGGTGATTAGGATTGAGGATGACTAGGATGTCGAGCTTTTAACAAGCAGAACATTGGCTGGACTACGGTCGAAGTAGTAGGTACATAACGTTACGCATGCATGCATGAGTCTTTTGCTACTGCATCACTTCTTTAATTATATGGTCTAGTTCTGGTAGTATGTATAACTCCTGATTAGGGAAGGAGCTCTTGACACGGGCTTGTTAAAACAGCTGAAAATGTACATTATTTTTAATTTTCACGACGTGCTATTGTGTATGAATATTATGATGAATTGAATGATGTTGATAAGTATTAAACTCGCGTAATGCAATGAATACTATAAAATTTATGTGTTAGTTAACTCTATCGCATCTGCGGCCGAGTAACAAAACGCTCGGTTCGATATCCAGAGGTCATTGGTTAAATTCACAGGTCGAGCAAAATGGGTTTCGTGTGTGTTCAACTTCCCCTGTGTGGTCCCTATCTACTGACCCTGATAGGTAGGGTATGGCAGCTGGAACTACGGGTCCGGCTGTCTTTTCAAGGGTACCACGGGAGTTCCGGATCCTAAGCCCCCTGTCGGTTATGCCTTCGCGGGCGTCTCCGACAGGTTCCGGACATGGGTTGGACTCGTGGTGGCGCGTGGTTAGCTGTAGAAGTGGGAATGTTCGTCTGCCTGGTTGATGTGGCCAGGCTTCCATTTCGTGCACAGCGAGCAGGTCCAAGTAGCGGTCTCGAGGGGCCCGAGGCGAAAGGACTTGCGGGGCACGTGAGTTGCCCATAGTTGGTTGTCATGCTCGGTGGTTTTCACTGAGCAGAGCTCCAACATCTCCGGCACTAGTCTGGATAACTAGTAGAGGTGCCCGCTAGATGCAATACCTCCGGTTGAGCCAGCCGCGTAGGATGTTGAAATCGGCAAGGTGCCTGGATAGGTACTGAGAAGTGAGTGGGCTTACAACTCCGCCACCAAAGAGGATAATTGGTAGTCAACTTAGAGTTGACGACCCGAGCAGAGGGATCTGCGAGTTGTGCTCTAGTGCAACGAGAAGTGAGCGAGCTTACAGCTCCGGTAACCTATCTGGATAATAGGTAGTGGACTATACGTGTCCACGGGGCGACTAGCTTGAGACACTAGTCTTAAAAGTACCGGATGAAGAATGCGCCTCGGTGCGTCCTGATCTGGCGTTATGACCTGACGTAGATGGTCCCTTGTGCTTGCACAAGGATGTCTGACACCTACTTTGTAACCTGATGGTTGGTAGGGGGTGTCAGTATAAACTTTAAAGTAGTGTTGAGTGGGTTGTTCCCCTGTGTGGTGCCGGGGATAAAGAATTGCACCACCTCATATCTTCCCGAGGGTGTCGTAAAAGCCGACTAAAGGACCATTTCAGAGGATGGGCAGCAGCATCTCTTTGAGGTTACTCTTAACCAACTGCGATCGCCAACCCGCCTGCCAAGCGTGGCGATTACGGCAAATACCCCTCATGGAGATCCGTGGGGGAGGCCTTTGTACAGCAGTGGACGTCTTTTGGCTGAGATGATGATGATGAGATGTTGATGTGTGTTCAATAAAAGTGTAGGTATTTTTCGGTGCATAGCCAGAGTTTGTGATCGATCACCAACCCGTTCTTGGCAAGCGTGGTGGTTAAGCCAATCAACTTGTAGCGATGACGATTAACAATGACGGAGGCCTTTGCCAGTTTAGTTGACTCTGCTTCAGGCATGGTTTTGACCTGTGAGACCAGTAACACCGGTGGATCTTTTCTGAAGTTTCTCCTATTGCATTGCTGATGCTACTTATGTAAGTTCTAAGTTATTTTCAAGCATTTATGAAGCAGGTTATAGGTTTTCTCATTTCTCTCCCACATTTGTATACAAGCAATCTTGTTATATTACCTTTTCGCAATGCCGTGGCATATTCCTTTAGGATTACAACGCGTGTTCAGAATGGGTAACTCTTTTCCTTTACACGTCGGTAGGTATAGTCTTCGAGAAATTTCTCGTTAAATCATTTTTACAACTATCAAAGGAGAATACTAAATCGTCACTTTGAATTGCGTACAGTCTTATTTATTAATATCGCAGTGGACATCGATTTATTCATATTTTTAAATAATGTAATTTTTAAATTATTAAAAAAAATATAGCTCAAAATTATAGTATTGTTTAGCTATAGCTTTTGGTGTAAACTAACATAGTTGGGCGCTATATGAATTCTTTATTACTGTATCAAAAGTTCAAAGCGATGCCTAATAACTAAATATATTTTCAATAGTATACTGTATATTGTTTTCTTAAGTTTACGCCGATACATTGATTGAACTGTATCAAATGACCTACGCAAAACGTTTTGTAAGATTAAAATAAACGCGAGCATATCGTAAACACCCTCAGCCGAAAAATAGCATAACAATGAAATAAGCACTTTACAGGAGAGCAAAAAAAAACTGCTAATACATCATAAGCTTTTTGCGTATTGGCCTACAAGAATTTGAGTTATTTCCAGACCTCCAAAAAATAGGATCCCGAAAAGTAAAATTTCATACACATACCAAATAAATTATAATTATTACAGTAGGTAATTTTTTCTTGAGTGAAAAACTATTGTAATATAAACAAAGAAGTCTAAACTTTAAAGAAAGCATTCGTTTCGTTGTAAAATATCGACGCGATCTGTCAGGCCAGGTTGAAGAGCCGAAGGTGACGACAACTCGCAGCCGGACGCTCGCATTCACACACGATTCAAATAAAAAAGTCCGCCATCACTCAAGTATGCGTCGCCGTTTTCCCGCCCGCCTAGAAATTTGGTCCGACAACCCGACATCTTAGCATGGATATGCCACCCTAAAAATATGGTGAAAATCTCATTTACAACAAACTAGAACTAAAAACAAATTAACAAACACGTATTTTTGTACCTTTCTTTTTATTTGACGAATTTCAATGATATTAAATTTATAGTTTTTATGTAAAGACGTATCTACGTTATGTAGATCGCGGCTCAGAGTCACAACGTTAGAATCGAGATGTGACCCCGGGTTCTACACGGCCCTTGCAAATGGACAGGAAAAAGACGCGAGAGGAATGCGTGGGTGCTTTTAATTTAATATCGGCTGACACCGTATTGGAATCGAAAGTTTGCCAAAGACGTGCCCTGACGTTTAATCCTGGCTTAATGTTAATATTTATTGATGTTTTCACATATTTCTTAATATATCCATTACTGAAATCTGTCTAGCCTATATGTACAGTCTGAAACTGTTATGAAGCCGGTTAAACTATACCTGAGTTAATCATCATAATCTTGAGATAATAACAAGATGGGATAACCAACGCGTTAGACAATAGACCAAGTTAATAGTAAATTAATTAATTTAAAATATATTATTTCTAGAGGAGCTATGTATTTACTTTATTATGCGCTGGTCGATGCAATTATATCTTACGGGTTGGGCGTGTATGGACTCACTTTTCCCTCATATCTAAATAAAATAAAAAAAAATGGAAACTAGATTACTTAAATTATTAGTAGACAATAACATATAAATGTCCCTCGAGAAGAATTATGATTATGTAAGATATTACTTGTAGAGTCAAAAGTAAAAATTACTATCATGATTGAGCAGTTTACAGTAATGAACATAAGAGGGAAAGGCAGTATACGTACCCAACCCGTCGATATAAGATACCTAAATTAGTTAGTACTAAGGTTCAAAATTATTATGGACATCCCATATAACTTGTTAAGCAGTATTAATAGTAAAAATCAATTGAAGACTATTTTAAAGAAACATGACCTATCATGGTGTCCATTAAAATAGTATATCTATCTGTTAAGTCCTAAATACCTAATAATGTAGCTTGTGCCCGCGGCTCTGCCCGCATGGGTTTCGAGTTTGTAAAATATTAATTATTAGTATTATAGAATTATACATAAACCCTTATCTTATCTGTAGGCGTTGCTGTTTGGCTGTAGAATGTTTTTGTCACTTTTACCCCAATACCATTATAACAATAAATATGTAAACAAAGCAAACTTTAGCCTAACGGTGCTTTGAATTACTATTGGAATAAGTCATTTACCTAAACTAATTTTTTTAAGATAATGTTTAGTAGTACATTACAATCTATTTTATTCACGAGAGCTACTGCCGATAAACTGTTATATAGTTTGGCAGATCATTGTACTAGGTTTGGTTGAAAGTCAGCAAGCACCATCTTCTACTCGTACAATTCTATCGCTTTATGAACAATATCAGTAGCATTGTGGTTTTCCGTTAATCAGTGAATATTCTAGTCCTCAGTCGTTAAGAATTTAGGGTGAAGTGCGCTACTATCTCGGCTTTATTGTTACTTATCAAAGCCAAGCGCTGTTTCGTTGTAGTAATAATGAATCGTTTGTATGCTAAAAGTTAGATAAACTTTAAACCTAATGTACAATTTACAAAGGCTATATTCGATAACGCTCCTGCCGTCACGTTGCCGCTGCCTACGTCAACACCAAGGAACAACAACATTTATCTCCATGTAGTTCCCGTAATTGAACCACGTAGAAAGGCGTAACTTCGTAGAGAATTCTCTGAAGGCATCCAGTTTGCTGCGAAAAATAACGCACGCATTTAAAACAATAAAAACACATTCGTGCCTCACGGAGGCGGGCTGAGTGAATTTTCGCAAAGGCGGGCGAGGCGCGCCGAAAAATCGCGTGTTCTGCATGTACGCGAGGTGGAACTCTTTGGATGCGGTATTTTTTTAACCAATCCACACTGGGCCTTCATGGTGGCTTATTTTATTTTATTTTATTTATTTATTGGGTAGTCAACAAAAACATGTAGGGGAGACCGAGGTAAAAGTAACACAGGTCAAAAGTAACAGAATTGATATTTTCGGCGTTCGCTCCGCTTATTGCGTTGCTCCGTTTCACTTCGCAGCGCCACCGCCGATATGTTGATTTGAGCCAGAATGCCCAAAATATCACTACTGTTACTATTGACCCGTGTTACTTTTGCCCCCGGTTTCCCCTACTACCAGACAAACAGTAGGTTTAAGGTAAATGCCAAACTTAAACTAAGTACAGTTTTCTATTGTAGACAGCTACGACATGCGGTGTGGAGTTATAAATTTGACTAAACTAACAAATTTTACCAAACTTAAAATTACAATAATTTAATTAAATACCTAAATAATGGTTTAAAGTTTAAAGGGGGCTTACGTAACTATTTCTAATAACTTGTCTGAACTTGCGAGTACTGTCATGAAAAATATCTAATACTTCAAAATTATTTGGCAGAGACGTGGTATTATATTGTCTTTGGATTCTATTTTATGACACATTCTCCTGATCTATCCATAGGGGAGGCTCGTGCCTCAGCATGGAGACATAAAATGGCGATGTCGATGATGGTGATGACTTTTTATAGTTAGCATGGCAGGTGAACACTCCACCTGATGTTAAGTGGAAACGGAGTCCAGACGCGAAGACAACTAGTGCAGCGTAAAAAACAACGCGGCATCAGCCACCCACACCCATCTACCTACCTTTGGGTATTGAAGTAACTAAGTTGAAAAGCTTACGGTGTAGAATAAAGTTTAAGAAGCATTCGGTATGTACTTAACTTTATTATGCTTCGCTAAGGTATTTAAATTAAATTAATTTATAATAATACTAACTTATTATTTGTTTATTCAAAATAATACTATAATATATTATACGGATCTACCAAAGTTTTTTTTGTACATTACGTTTTGTAGTGACCAAAGTCACATGGACTGATATCATTATGAAAGTAATGTAAAATGTTAAAAAAGCAGATCTGTAAAGACTTGATATCTATCTATCTATTGTATATATAAATAAATGTTTTCCTTTAGAAAGCTTATACCCTTGTGCAAGGAACAGTTTCACTTGACTTAGGTATTGAATTACGATTTCGCGCATTCATCTCGCATTCCACTCAGCTTCAGACGGTCTTAAGCATATGCATTCAATATAAATCAGTGTAACTATAGATTAATTATTATATTATGCAAATGCACTGGACGGATATATGCAAACTGATTACTTATAAGCTTGCCGTTGATAACCGAAGTGATGAGATGTTGTCTATATAAGTAACAAAAGCTATAATTTTATTGACTATAATCAATAGAAACTTTGTACCTCTCCATCTTTTCAGCAGGGCAAAGTTAGGATTGATAAAAGTGTACAAACTTTAAATAGTACTTACTATACTTTAAAAAACAACCCATTGTTTCTGTGTAATTATTTTTTTTTATGCTTCGAGTATTTATTCTCTTTGACTACGGTGTTCGGCAACTTTATATCTCTTCTGGTGTCAGCAGATAAATTTTAATATAAGTTAGAATTTAATAAACTGTGCCTACTTCAAATGGTACTATAAATAAACTTTCCATTATTTTTGTGTAAAGAAAAAAATCTATAATTCTTTGTCTCTTGTATTTATTCTCTTGTGCAGTAACTTCATACCTCATCATTCTAGTGTCAGCAGAGCAATTTTAATATTAATAAGAATGTATAAAACTGTACCTACTTCGATTGGTACTATAAATAAACTTTCCATTATTTTTGTGTAAAGAAAAAAGTCTATAATTCTTTGTCTCTTGTATTTATTCTCTTTGACTATTATTATCATTCTGGTGTCGGCAGAGCAATTTTAATATTAATAAGAATGTATAAAACTGTACCTACTTCGAATGGTACTACTTTAAAAATGTCACACACAGTGTCTTGTGTATTTACTAAGTATATTTATCTATTATGTTCAGAAACTTCGTACCTCTTCATTCTGGTGTCAGCAGGGCAAATTTCATTTGGGCAGGCCGGCAGCTCGGCGAACTTCTCCCTAACTCGAGAACACGTGTTAACACGAATCGTCTTTGAAAAACTGGATAAGGACCTTATTTATATGGGGGCAGCGTGCGACGCGACACAAAAGAATACGACGATATTACTACCGCTAATGCGATGTACATAATGCTATTTACCAGTTGTGAATTATTTACGTTTTCCCCTTTGTTGTAAGTAACAGTTTGCCGTCAAGAACTATAAAGGCTAATAATATAAAGACTATAAAGCTTTAGGACCAGTTTTACTACTTCATGTAATGTGTTCGACAGCCTATCAATAAGTTTTGTCTGTGATATTGTATGTAATAAATACATTGAAACAGTGAAGGGGTCATGTCTGTCAACATTTTTTCGATAATTTTTTTTATGTTCTAATAATATTTGTCTTCAAAACAGTAAAAAAATATATATAATTTGAATAAAGCGTCTTCCTTCCTTCTTATTTTGATAAGTAAGTATATAAATATAGCAAAGAAAAATACATAATTTTGTATTTGCCAGTCTGTCTGGCCGGCTGAAACATTTAGGCTAGAATACATACATTCATAAAAGATTATTTTCTTTAAAAAATCTTCAAATTACTTCTTATGTGCAGATTGTCGGCATACTTTTTTATTTTATTCAGCCAAAATCTTAAGCCAACAAGAATCAAATAAAGTCCAAGCAAACGAAGTCGAAGCCACAGTCAGTACTTTAATAAAACATGAAAGAGACATAATAACATATGGATACGCTATCTGACACTTATTTAAAATTGGTGAAACTGACTGGCTCAATAAATGTTTAAGGGGAAAACGTTTTGACGGAAGATTATGAATAAAAAGTTAAGAAAATAAAGAACGAAATAGCCATTTCTAATTTAGACTTTGTACCTTGCCATAAAGTAAAAAAAAAGTTACACACTGTAAGTACCCGTTGCAGATATCAGTTCATTTATTATATTTTTTTTACCTAAAGTAGTTTTATTTCCGCGCGCTAAAGGATAATATAACCTTCTGAGTATAAACACAGTCAACTTAAAAACTGATGTTCATTCATGTCCAACCAATCCAAGTCCAAGAATTTTAGTTTAGTTTCAAAAGCAGACTGTTACTTATTTATTTGATTTATTTTATTTACCCCAGTCGGGTTGGTTTCCTTCTCGCACGTACTAAACGATATTTGGCGATCCCTAAGACGACCCGTTTGTCACGTAGGTACGTGACGCAGCGGACAAAATGGAAACTCCACTGTGTTACCGAAATGTACAAATAAATACGTAACTGTTCTGTGAAAAATAGACATTGCCTTTTATGTTCGCCGTATTTATTGTTTCGGAAATGTGTGATTTGAGGTATGCGTGCGGTTCGGGCGTGCAAACTTACGTTTACAAACGAAAGAAATGGACTCGTTCTTTACTCTGTTACACATCCGTGATCTTATCCGTGATATTGTAAATTATCCAATTTCGACTTGGTTTAATTATTTCAACCGTCTCTGTGGTCTAGTGGTTAAAACCACCGGTTTAGACCCAGAGGCCCCGGGTTCGATTCCCAGCGGGGGATACATCTTTGTGTACTCGTTTGGTTGATGGTAGGACTTGTGTGTCCGTCTGGCTAGCTATCACCATCTTATCTAAATATTATGTCGCCATAACATCAATGTTTGTAGCATTGTTGTGTTCCGGCAGTTAGAGATAAGATAGCCAGTGCCTCACTAGTTGAGGATCCCGGGTGAAGTGCGCTTCCACCATTGGCCTTATCATCACTCAACATCAGGTGAGATCAAGGCACTGTGCTTACCCGTAAATGTTAAAAAAAAACTGATGGCGTCCTGTTTTTTTTTTATATATTCAATCAGGTTTTAAGCTTTTTATAATTTTAGTACTCGAAGGTTACGGGTTCAATGCCGAGGTTGGGCAATTTGTTTCAGATTTTTTATGCATAGCCCGAGTTTGTAATCACCAACCCGCATTTGGCAAGCGTGGTGATTAAGCCATTACCCATCAACTGTAATGATGTTTTGATTTTAATGATGGAGGCCTTTGCCTATGTAGTAGAACAGTTAGGCTATTTAACTACTTTCTCTTACTAATTTTAGTCCACATTTTTTTTAAACAGGGTTATCCGTCACACACGGCAATTCGTTTAAATTTTTTCAATGACAATTATAAAGGTTAAAAAACGCAAATGTTTATAATAAACATTGGTAAATCGTTATACGAGTAGGTATTACTTAATGAAGTCTACGAAATACTACGAGCTTTTAACTACATAATGAAGTCTACGAAAGGTACAAATAATTGCGTTAGATCATGCCCGAAAACAAGTTCAAATAAAAATTGTTTTGTCAGAACTTATTAAAAAAAACTATCACTGATAATTTGTCTGTACTTTTAGAACTCGATGGAGCTCGATGGCGCAGTGGTTAAAGCGCCCGGTCTGCGAGTGCTGAGGTTAAGCAACTTTCGCAAAGGCCGGTCATCGGATGGGTGACCAAAAATTTATAATAAATTTTTCTCGTGAAAAAGGCTCGTGGCCCAGCAGTGGGGACATAAAATGAGCTGATGATGATGATGATGATTTGTAGAACTATTGTTATGTGCTATTTTGTTATAACTTATTAAATGTTGCTATTAAAGACATCAATCTAAATAAAATAAAAAACTATCACTGATAATTATTTGCCTGTACTTGTAGAATTATTTTTATGTGCTATTAACATTTTAATAACAATAAATTTATCGAAATAGTGTGTCACGACTTGATTTATCTATAGCAATTCCTTTAATGCCGTGATCATGTTGTGTCCAACTTTGCCGTAATATCTGATACTCATAAAGTAGGTACAGAAATAAAATAATGATCTATTGACTTATACAAAAAGATGAATATGTATTCTACTGTTCGTTTTAAAAATCTTATTTTAGTCTCGAAATGCATGATTACACACAACAATTAACCTTTTTAAGCCACGGAGATCGCTTTCCCTCATTCTGGGGGTTTTAAGTGTAATTTTTGACCTTTTGTTGTTCATTTTGAGAGGTCGTACTTTATGAATTCTAAAAGCATCGTCCTAATCGTCCAATTTCGTGGGTATTTCCTTAAAAGAAATATTAATTTGGGCCAAATTGACATCGGATATACATTTTCCGTTGAGTGATGGATCATTATGTAAAACCGAATTAATATATTGCGTTTTGATGAATTGATCATTAGAGTTTTATTTTTGGTTGATTTGCGTTGTAATACTTTACAAGTTACTTTACAATAAGCGTTATATTATGATATACGAGTAGCATGTTCATAACAATATACGATATCATACACCTATGTGATATTAGGTAGACTAATTTATAAGAAAATTTACATATAATAATACGCAAATATAGTTGCGAACAAATTACAATTTGAAAAAAGAAAAAGTGTTGAAAAAAGTGCACTACCAACTATGCTATTGTGGCTATGTAGTTGTAAGTCTGACCCGGCATTTCATGGGGAGCGGGTTCGAATCCTGCTCGTAGAATTTTTTCAACACTTTACCTTTTTTGAAATTATAAGAAAATATTAGAAATAAAGCCTTTTTTCTTACTCAAACTAAATGTGAAAACACAAAGCGCCCTTGTCAACAAGAATAATAATTATTATAACATAATTTTTTTTATTAACGCTTCGGTGGCAAAGCGCTCGACCCGAAGGTCCCGGCTTCAATTTCCAGGTCGGACAAAGTGTGTTTCGAATTTATTCGGTTCATAACCCGGGTTTGTAATCACCAACCCGCATTTGGCAAACGTGGTGATTAGGCCATTACCCATCAATTGTAGTGATGACTTGATTTCAATAATGGAGGCCTTTGCCCAGCAGTGGGACAATTTTAGGCTATTTACTTTACTTAATAAATTTTTTTATGAAAAAACCGCTATTGTGACTTTAAAAAGTTAAATTTGTTTAGTAGCATTTGCTGAACCTACATACAACGTATTCCTTTCTCCTGTTCTTAAGGGGATCTAAACGCGGCGCTGCTTATCTCGTCACTAGTCGATTCAGAGTGCATTTAGTGGTCGGTGGGTGTTCCACATTTTCAATATTCGCTCGCGGGCCGCATCGTAAATCTTGCGGGCAGACGACGGCGCAACCTGCATTCCCCGCCTTAATGTTTAATGAAAATCGCTGCTCAAGAAATATGATATTGTTATATGAAAATACTTAACAGATGACAGGAATGGAGAACGTGACGGTTTATTTTTAGGAAGTTGCAACATAATATTTTCGTTTGCATATGAATGTACATGTCGCAGTATGATAGATAAAGCTGTAATATATGTAGTTATATCCCTAGGGATATAATTATATACCGTAACATAGTTATACGAAAGCGATTCAATAATATCTTACGTTCACAATCTAGTATTATGTTTATCTGACTAAACTAATCTGGTTAAATAGTTATAAATCTAACATAGAATAACATTAAACGATACCTAACCTAACCTTACCTAACCTAGCCTAACTATTAAAATTGATAGTAATGTATAACTATGTTACGGTAGATAATTATATCCCTAGGGATATAACTATGTTACGGCTTTATCTATCATACGGCGATATACACACGCCTGCACACAGACTACCACAAACATCTTAAGTTTTTAATAGACTTTGAACTTTTGTGCCTTACAAATAAACAAAGAATAAGGTCCGAATAGTTATTCCGTGTTTTGTCTCTTTTACTCTAATTTGAAATGACGTTTGCATGACAGGAGTGCCTGGCGTGAGTTTAGTTTACTATCCGTATTCATGCGATTACGTTTACGAAAACGAAAATTAGTATGGCATTGAAGCAGCGCCTCCTGGCGGCCTACGAGAAGAGTTAACATTTTGCCATACAAATTCTCGTTTTCGTTAACGTGATCGTTATTTGTACGGCACTATGTATACAGGGTGGGAAGGAGTATACAGACAGATTGAAACCAACGATTCTAGTGCCTATTCGGACACAAAAAAATAATACAAATATGGCTCGGTAAAGCTTAATTTTCGAGATATTAAATTATTTAAGTAATTCACAAGTTAAAAATTTTAAGGGTAACATATAGCCTTTAAACATGACGTAATCACACACACAAGTACATTTTAACTACGAATAAGTTTTTATTAAAAGTTGAGTTTAAACAGCAAAAAGTTTTTATTACGTATTGGGATAAATGGAATAAAAAAAATGTTGTCTAATGTAGGTAGCAATCACTATTTTGACTAAGGCTTCGTTCACAAGGAAGTACTATCGATAATTATTTTTTTGTTCCAGAAACTAAGTAAGTTAATAAGGCAGTTTTGGATCCATGTTGATTTAACATTATTTACTCGTAACACCACCAGGAATCCATGGTTAAAATCTGTTGGTATACTATTTCCCACCCTTTATGACTTATGGTACATTTATTAATTAAAGAAATTTGGCAGTCTTGGATAAGTTGATATGCAGGCGTTATGAGATAAATTTTCTTCTTTTTTTTCTTATTTGTATGTAATGCATTAATGTGATTTGTCCCAAATAAATATTTTTTCTTCTTTCTTTACTAACTTTCTTAACTATATACCATATGCTAAGGATGAAAAGGGATAAGGTGGTAAAGACTTGTCGTTTGGATCTGTAATAAGTATAGACTATCTTTGTTTTGTGGCGTATTATCTTTGACTTAGAGTATGTTCCTACATTTACATTAACATTAACATTATGAGAAAAAATACAAAAAACTAGACATAGAGTATATACTCAAAGAATCTTTATTTGTAGGACTTAAGGAAATCAATTATTTTCGGCCGGTGACATCAAACTGCTAACCCACAGTTTTTTGAGACAGATTATGTTACGACAAGAATATGTGCAGATTTTTTAATTAAGAACTTATCCCCTCGGACTTCTGAATGTTGGATCCAATCTCTCTATTTTTTACTTTCAAACTTTGCAAGGTTGGATCAAACCGGACCCGGCACACGCGATTAAAACCCGAATATCGTCATATTAGAGCCTACTTTGGTATGAAGATGTTTATTAATAGACAAACTAGATGAATTTTGCTAAATTCTATAATCCAAATGCATTTAGTCTATGTCTCATGTCATTTATGATTCGCGCGTGAAAAATTTTGACATTTCCGTTCTGACTTCGAGTGATCGACAACGAAATAGTGAAAATACTAATGTAAGTAGTGTTTTATATTAGAAACTGTTGAAAACTATCTTGCTGAGTATTTAGTGAACTGTTTTAGCTAAAAGTTTGTAATGAATATCGTGCCCAACAGTGATTTTCAAAGCTTCGTTGACGGAGTGATTTCCCTCGTAGTATTTGTTATAAATGCATGTTCAGTTCGTTTTATATACAGTAAAATGAATAAAACAAGTATAGAAGTGATTGAAACTAGTTTACACAAAGAAATAACAACATTTATAGTCATTTTTTCCGATAACAAAATGAGACCGTTACATGTACTTACATTCGTAAAGGCGTCTATTTTTTGTCATGCCATTTTGGGCTTTATTTGCATAGACCTTACGGCCATATTTGCCGGCACACAATGCGATTCGAAGAATTGAATAGAAATAGGATAGTGTCGATAGTTTATACGATAAAATTTTGTGATTTTCGATAGTAATGGTGATATTTTGTAAATAAGTATGTTATTTTATGTTGTTTGTTTGATGTTGATTTTATCTTATGCTCGTAGAATGTCCCGAAATCAATCGTGGAGACTTAGTTACGACTGCGAGCCTCCGGCTAGCTTCCTCGGTCTCTTGTACGAAGAAGATGAGGAGGAGATGGATGTAGACGAGGAGAATGCTGACCACATAAGTGACGAAGAGGTAAGAGTTTATTTATTTATTTATTTCATCATCATCATCATCATAATATTACGTTTATTGTGTTTGTTTCTACTGGTGATGTGTTTATTGTGCTAGGATTATGCTATCGTACGGCGCCGGTTATTTATTTCATAATCATCATCATCATCAATCATCATAATATTACGTTTGTTGTATTTGTTGTATATTATTAATATCGCACCTTTGGTAAGACAAGGCATTGTCTCTTGTCTTACCGAAGGTGCGATAATATGTTCTGTTTTTTGATTTCAGCTGCTGCCATGGAGGAGGTGGAGAAGAAGAATTCTATTTTATTATTTTGTTAACCACATACTTTTTTGTTTCATATACTCGCCGCTCCGCTCTCCGAGCACGTCGACCTCTCAGCGTGGCTGCCGTGGTGGAGAAGATTTTTAAATTTTTTTTTATGTTTTGTATTGTATAAATTTATTTATGTTTTGTATAAAGAAATTTTGACTTTCACTTTTACTTTGACTTTCATTTTATTCTATAAAGATACCTAAAGCCTAAAAATGTGTCAATGTGTAAATATTATTTCAGTATTATCTTTTTCATCATCATCATCATCAGCCTATACCTACTAGTATAGGCTGATGATGATGATGATGATGATGATGAAGAGACAAAATAAAATTTAGACATATAGATATTTTAATAAAAATAGACTTATATTGTACATTTTATTTATTCTATAAACTAGTAGCTTACAAAAATAACAACTATCGATAAAATTACAAAAAGTAAAGGAACACCTCTTGTTGTTTTTATGCTTCGTCGGGTCTCATTTCAAGTGGTGTTTTTGTAAACATCACGGGGTTTTTTGTCACATTGTTTACACAATTAGACAGCATGGGTCCTTGTTCTTTGTTTTATGTGCTACTGCGCGTTTATTTCATGTATTTGAGGCCACAGTATGGTTCGTAAAGTTTGACCTTGAAGAACAAATAAACTATTTCGGAAATCACCTTTAATTGATACCTGTTGGAAAGGAAATTTATCAGTTAGTATATTGTCGTTTACAGAATAATAAAATATGGTTTGGTTGCAACATAATCATTATTTTCGTAAACATCGCCGGTAGGTATCCGCCATTTTGTGAATTACGTCATCGGCGAGGTGCCTGCAGCCGATTTCGCTCAATACGTTCAGAGGTCCGAGGGGTTAATACTTTCTACACCTCCCCGTAATAAGGACACCCTGTACAAAAGTTAAAAAAAAATATACACAAAGATAGTTTAAATAATGACGGATACATAGGTACACACCTTTTTTTAATTGGTTGGTTTGCCACAAGTCAGGCTCATTCTAGTGTGGAAACCGCAATTTGTAAACCCAAGTTATTTGTTCACGTCATTGTCAAAATAATAGTATGTAAATTTATAATGGTTAATAAACATTATTTTTATTTCTAATTCATATCATCATCATCATCATCATCATCATCAGCTCATTTATGTCCCCACTGCTGGAGCACGAGCCTTCCCTATGGATGGATAGGGAGAACGGGCCATGAACCACCACGCGGGCCCAGTGCGGATTGGAGGATGTTAACGACTGCTAATGCAGCCGGGACCAACGGCTTAACGTGCCTTCCGAAGCACGGAGGAGCTCGAGATGATAAATTTTTGGTCACCCATCCGATGACCGGCCTTTGCGAAAGTTGCTTAACCTCAGCACTAGGAGTCGGGGGCGTTAACCACTACGCCATCGAGCTCCTAATTCATATAGTTCAAGAATATCAGATAAATCCTCCTTCAATTAAATAATAAACCATTGAACCACAATAGTCTCTACAAAGTAAATTAATGCTGAATCATCTGAAACACGGAACTTGGGACATTTTAATTGCCGCGTTCCAGTCAGACTTCATAACGCATGATTTATGAGCCATTGAAATTACGGATCGCGAGAAAATGTATACTGATGGTCTTCTAGAATAGAGAGTGGATGTTATTTTATTATTTTGAATTTTGTATTCTTAATGCTATTTACAAGATAACATTTAAATATTTAGAAAATGTCAACTAGTCTATCTGGTAAAAAAATCAACTGAGACCCCGGTAGCTCAGCATTGGACCAGTTTTCTAGTAAAATTTTATCTAGCAGTGGCGAAGACTCCATATAACCCGATTCCCATCGACTTCCCTTTAGAAAATGGTCAACACGTTACTTCGTACAGATAAACCGTATTACGATTCAATCATCCATTTAACACACACAACTGCCAACAGTTTGGTATTAAAATTACGTCGATAGGTATTGGTTTTGGTGCTAGGTATTTAGATTGCACAATTTTTTTAAAGGGCGGCTTACATTCTTTAAATTTCCACTCTTCGCCACTGTTATCTACAGAGTGGATGCTAGAGAATTGTTATGAACGTTAAAATTAAGCAAGCAGCTTTTCTTTTAAACAACACAGTGCCTGCCTCTCCGCCTTCTGGTATAGACGACCCAAGAATGCGGAGAGGAACTAACAGAAGGAGCAGAATAATATTTTTTAGGGAGCATTGAAAATAGAGCTGATGGTGAAAGGAGCCTATGAAGTACCCAAGGATACATCAGATTTATTGCGTATGCTGCTCTTGAACCTATACGCTCTCATGGATTTACTGGGTACTCCTACTGCGTAAGCAGCACCATATTATGATGATGGAGGGTGCTCCATAAGCTAATCAACGCCTGAATTACCATAAGCCAGTGAAAGTAAATCAAAGCTTAGTCATAAGTCCATACAGGGTACTTGGGACATTTTAATTGCCCAACCACACTTCATAACGCATGATTCATGGGGCATTAAAATTACGGATCGCGGAAAAAGGCATCCTAATGTTAATTCCCCCCGCAACAGATGGGCGCGACGGAGGCCAATTGTCGCGCCAAACATTCGTAATTTAAAAAGCAAAATGAAATAAACAGCTTCTCTGTGGCTACACCAGGCGGGATTTGGGCACAATTGTATTGTCTTGTTAGATGCGGTTTGTATATGTTTGATAGAATCTATCGTTATGCAGGTTAGCAGAAGATTAGGGTTTCAATAGATTATACTTATTTGCGCTTTGAAGTCCTTAGTAATATTAGTAATTACTGGTGTAATACTTATTCCGTCATACTTAACCGTTATACAGAAGCGTAGTTTATGTGGACTCGTGATTTGATTAGATTATTATATGTAGGTATGTATGCAATTAGACAATACAGGGTGACGCATAAGACGTAATACAAAATAACTAATTATGGTTCGGTTAATGACAAAGAACATTATTCACTACATCATTCATTAAAATTCATCTAAATAACTTTTGCTAATTTTCTAACAAAATAATTTAATGAGTTCCTGTAAGTTTGGTCACTATGGACGTTTGGTGACGTCATGTTAGTTACTTAGGTACTTGTCACATTATCTAAAGTAATCTGTGTGTCAAGTAGTCAGTCGCAAGAAGTAATTTCTGATATCAATACACAAGTGAAACATTTTGATAAAACAAATCAAATCAAATCATTTTTCCAATCGCCAAATGAAACTGATTAATCAATATTTTCTTGTTATGACAAGGAACTTCAACGATGCGTCATTTTATTTTTAAATAATCATTCTTGATGATAAACAAGGTGAGTGTTTACTACAAAGTAGTTTCAACCTTTTTGTTATACACAAAGTAGTTAGGGTAACCATGATGGGGTCAAAAATAACGGAAATTATTAAAACAATGGTACAACGATTGCTATTATTTAAACAACACGGAACATAGTTTGGAATATTAGCACTAGGTAGGTAAGTTTGAAAAACATGTTTTGTATTACGTCTTCTGTGTCACCCTGTATAATTAGTTTAATTATTGTTAGAGATTAGTCCCGCTGACTTTCTTTGATAGTGTTAGTAGCTCCCGTGTTCTCCCGTGCTCCCTGAGTTTGTGTGTTCTTTTGACTTACAAAGGTCTCCCTTAACTCCAAGTACCAAGTCGTCTTTTCAGCGTCTCTGATGCCTGCTTTGGCTCTTAGTTTTACCGTAATAATCGAATTTGGCATAAGCATCAAATAGTTATCCCGTGTTTTGTCTCTTTTTTACTATAATTGAATTGATTTTTACATGACGGGAATTTGTATACTCTCTAGCTATTATATCTTATACTCTGTTTATTAGTAAGGCTAAGTAACTTTTCGCAGACATTAACTGCCGCACTCATAGACGTCAATTATCGTTAATGATTACTTAGCACCAACATTGGGTCAGTCTAAAATCTGCTTCTAACTGCACTGTTAGAGACTATTTTACTATATACAATTTTAGGTGCTAAATAATCATTAACGATAGGCAATTGACGTCTATGAGTGCGGCAGTTAGCACGCTTTCCCCAACGCCCAGTGTGACATAGTCTTAAAAGCAAAATGAAATAAACTGCTCGGTCGCAGTACATAAATTTCGTGTTTGCCTCGGCCGGCGCACTGGCGGATATTAATCAGCGGATATTGAAATATGTCGTTTTTTCGTGCGATTGATAAACGGTCCGCTCGAGCCGGATTAAACATTGACGCCGCTCGCTCAATTATTGCACTTGCATCGGCAACGCTCTGTCTATCCCCTGGTTGAAACGATTACGTTAATATACACTTTTAAAATTTCGCGTTTTATTTTTTGTTTTTGGGCTTACGATAAAGCGCAGTGCCTTTATCTCACTTGATGTTAAGTGATGATAAAGCCAATGGTGGAAGCGCTCTTACCCCGGAATCCTCAACTACTAAGGCTATCTTATCTCTAGCTGCCGGAACACAACAATGCCACAAACATTGATGTTATCGCGACATATTTAGATATCTAGCAGATATCTAGCCAGGCGGACAAACACGCCTTACCACCAACACTACAAATATGTTACCCCCGCTGGGATTAGAACCCGGGAACTCTGGGTCAGAGACCGGTTGTCTTAACCACTAAACCACAGAGGCGGTTAATTTTTTTTTCAACAAATTCATATAACGAGGATTAAACAAACTATTTAAAAAAGTGTTGTAAAAATTATCAACACAATCTACTCTTACTTTGTTTGCCATAGGAGCCTCATTCACTGTCGACAACTAAGTCATAAACAACCGACCTAGTATTTTAATAATATTTTTGCTTGCAACTATTATTTGCAAATATTAATGATAAATTGAAGGCATCATAAAGATAAAAAACGTTAATTCTTATCTTATATATTCAAACTCGGAGGAGCTCGATGGCGCAGTGGTTAACGCGCAAGGTCTGCGAGTGCGGAGGTCAAGCAACTTTCGCATAGGCCGGTCATCGGATGGGTGACCAAAAAATTATCAGCTCGAGCTTCTCCGTGCTTCGGAAGGCACGTTAAGCCGTTGGTCCCGGCTGCATTAGCAGTCGTTAACAACCACCAATCCGCACTGGGCCCGCGTGGTGGTTTATGGCCCGTTCTCCCTATCCATCCATAGGGAAGGCTCGTGCCCCAGCAGTGGGGACTTAAAATGAGCTGATGATGATGATGATGATGATGAGACCAAGCAGTTGTATTCAACGCGAATGACTCTAGAAAAGAAGGTTTTCAATTCCACAGAATTTTAATAAACCTACCTTTTCTACCAGACATACACAATCAATAATTGTCCTTTTTTTTCAAACAGTCTTGATCCAGATCATACAGCACACGAACACGCCTCTAATTGTAATAACCGAATTAACACAGCACAAATATACGGGAGAACACACAAAATTGAAGTTTAATTCAATAAGGATTCGGCTCCCGTAACCATATTTGCATAAACACATAATTGATGGTTAAACTAATTTAATGTTACAGCAATTATGCCGAGACGTTCATGGTTTACAACGCCATAAAACCTACTTCCGCCACCCGAAACTGCAACTCAGTAATAAGCGCTGCAATACTGTGAGCCATAAATTAGAATAAGCAGTTGTAAGTGGAGGGAGGGGAGGGGAGGCTGGCATGGCTTGACAAACAATCTGCTCCTGTTTCTCACTTTTCCACTGAACTGCGTTGTGCGTGCTGAATGCGACTAGGTTTTTGAGTGCACGCTAGTTTTATTGGAATGCCTAAAATGTTTCCTTCTCAGCTAACGGTTTTGGCGGGTTACGATAGTGCACTAATAAATCGTCAAAGAAAACTTTTCTTCTTTTGGAAGGAGGTTGCTGTTTGTCGTCTGTAGACTTAACAGCGTAGGTAACCTTTTTGTTGGCGGCGAGAAACTTAATGGGTTCCTTGAGCCGGTTTTTAGAAAGAATTGATTGCTTCAGGCGGCATTTTCCAGCATCACCAGACTTTTTTAGGGGCGGCGAGAAAAGGGTTCGTCAAGCCGAGTGATCCAAACACCGTTAGAGGTTTCCTAGAGGGAATGGCGTGTCCCCGTTCCCAACTAGATTCTCCGAGGGGTTCAGATCGGTCCTCAAGCCGTATGGTCTAAACATCCTCACACGGTTTGAGACGGTACAGGGGATTTGACGAGGTTTGAGACGGTAGAGGGGATTACAGGATTTGGTTTTGACGGTAAGGAGGGGATGACATCACGCAAGCGTTTGTTTCGCTAGTAGTTATCTCCGAGGCATCCGCATCGGATAGTTCAAGTATAGAAAAACCACCAAAGAGTACCTACGTATAGGATTGGCAGACACTCTTGGAACTAATAAGTACTACGTACAACCGTATTCATTCCATGCACGCTTTGAGCTCGCGCAGTAAGTTATTGTTCTGTTCTTAAAGTCGAAGGCAACTGACAGGCAAATGTTTCACATTTCACGGACTCTTGTCTTAAATTTACATTCTAGTTGAAGCTTTCCTGAATTTATGTAGGTGTTCCAGAAATAGCAAACTCAGATAAAACAAGGTGCTATACCCACGTGTCATCACCTTCATCATCATCCTCAGCACATTTCAAAAAAATATAATAATAATAATAATTATTATTATTATTTTATTATTTTTATGGCCCCACAGCGGGGGCACGAGTCTTCTCTATAAGTTTTACAGGGAGAATGGGCCATAAACCACTATGCGGGCCCAGTGCGGATTGGTCATTAACGACGTACCAACGAGTCACGTGCCTTCCAAAGCACGGAAGAGCTCAAGATCTTTTGGTCACCCAACAGATGACCGGCCTTCATAAGTAGAAAGTAGTTTAACTTATAATCCTAGACTGAGCGCGTTAACGAATGCACCATCGAACTCCTACGTGTAATAACAAAGAATATTTAATCATTAAATATGATATTACAGCTCTAACTCAGCCACGGAGAAGGGATTCATAAAATAAGTTTTATTCCGTAGGAGATATTGCGCCGCCTCAGAATCCGTAAAACACTGAACTTGATATTTAAAAACATAAACATTCCCGCAACAGCGCGCCGTAAAGATGGAACTCGAGAGAAAACTTTTATTAAAATAACAACTTGAAGCCGTTAATTTGTTCGTAAAACTGCTCAGACGCTAAATATTACTTATTCAGAGCGGTGAGGCCGCGAGGGCACTGGCTGCAGACGCCTGTTCTCTATAATTCAGCATGTTCGGATCTGAAGCCAGTAATAGTACTGACACCCCCGGGATACATTGCGACGTATAACCGATGTTATCCAAATATCAACCATTGAGCAACTGGCTACCTTACTTCAAACTGACACACAATAATGCTATTAAGGCGACTCAGAAAACATGATGGCACCACGAACTAAAATTGCGTACCTAGTAATGGTTTTTATCTTTACCTCAGTCTCCCTTTGACCACGGACCTTGCAAAGGGCTCGAAATGTCAGGATAATATAAAATACAAAATAATTTAAGTATATGTATATAGTATACTTATAACATTTTGTACAACATAATCATTGTAAACAAAAAGGGTTTAAGTAATGAAACCAGTTTTACGGATCTACTCGCGTTTATTTTACCCATTAATTTAATTTGTTGTTTATCCTGACGTGTCGAAACCTTTGCAAGGTCCGTGGTCACAGGGACTGACGTAAACTTTAGAAAACAATAAAAAGGTTTTAAGCCAATTTCATAAAAACAATAGCGACAACGTGAAGAACAATAAACGACATTCAATTGTTTTGTTCAATCTCAGTTAGACAAAGCTTCAGAAGCTCCATTACATTGTCTCACTGACCATTGGAAGGAATAACACTGGAGTCTGTCCTAATTTGTATTTAATTAGAATGTCACCCGACCCAAGTTAATTACATTGTTTTTCTTAGCAGGTGTCGATTTGATTAAAAGTCTTAAAACAGCGGCATGCTAATTACGGAAGCTGCGAATGTTTTCACTCAAACACTCAGCGATATTAAAAACTCTTTGCTAGAAAACTGTTGCAAGTTATAGTAGTTTGATGTTTACAATGTTTGATGTTTATCTTTTATTATTACTATAGAAAATCTCTCGAAAAACTAAAAGAGGTATGGTTTCACAGAGATTTATTTACAATCATTTGACTTCGAACAAATAAAAAGCTATCTTTTTATGTGTTCGAATTCATGCGACTGAGATGCTAAGTCTTCAATCGGCGCTGCGTGACATTGACTGAAGAGTCATTGAAATGTGACACACCAGCATTTCAATGTTAAAAAAAGACGTGAAAAAACTGTTTTTATATTTTGACTACAGAGATTGTATGACCATGACTACACCGGAAAAACTAACAGTGTGACATCGCCTTAGAAATCTCAAAACAGATGTCATAGTATTCATAATCGGCACCCAAGAAGGCCTCAAAAAAAGATACCCATATTGAAAAAAAAGCACGTCCGCCATCTTGGATCTCGAAATAGATGGCATATTAATAATTGAAACCCACAAAAATCTAAAAAACGATAGGTAACAATATTGACATTTGAAAAAAATCACGGCCGCCATCTTGGATTTTGAAATAAATGTCATATTCATTATTGGCACCCACAAAATCCTTAAAAACGATGCCCATATTGACTTTTTCAAAAAGATCACGTCCGCCATCTTAGATCGTAAAATAGATGTCATATTCATAATTGGCACCCATGAAAACCTTAAAAACGATACCCATATTGACTTTTTTTTTAAAACCACGTTCGCCATCTTGGATCTTGAAAATATGTCATATTCATAATTGACACCCACAAAAACCTGGAAAACGATACATAAACTGAAAAATATGACTCTTTCTGACATCTATTGGCGAGTAATACTAATCCCATCAAAAACCAAGTCTCGCAACTCAGTTGTTCTGCGGTAAAAAGTTGTGAGATCCATGTAATACCAAGTCGGTTATTAATTTATTCAGTCTCTACTTAAGCGACTTTTTGTCTTAATACGTCCAGTCTCTAAGACCACGATCGTGGTCCATAACATTCTTTAATGTTTTATATAAATATATTGAGACTTGGCCATCGCACTAAATAATTGAATTTACATGTGTTTTCAGGCGATTGAATTTACACGTGTTTTCAGGCGATGGCCAAGTCTCAATATATTTATTTGACAAGTATTGTTTTTGATGGGATCTCATTTCTTTTTGTATTTTGTAGAGACAGTTCTACTTTTTTCCTTTCGATTTGGCAGGGGCACTACCATGCGCCTATATTTATATGGGACTAGCTTAAACCCGCGGCTTCGCACGCAATAATAATAATTGCCTTAAAATAAATAAAATAAAACATCGTTACGAATAAAGCCAATATTGAAAAATTTAACTGAACCTATTATTCCATTATATTATACATGAATCAGTGGATTCATTAACTGCACATGTAACTTTGTAATCCTATACATTTACATATATGGGATTACAAAGCTATTTATGCAGTTGGTGTAACTAGAAAACTGGACCGAAATTGCAAAATATTTTAGTTTTTCCTTGATTTATACAATAAACACTCATTATATTCTAAATTTTAAGCTTCTATGTCTGCTAAAAGTGCCTTAGAGTTTTGATGATCGGTGAGTCAGTGAGTGACAAAATTAAGAAATTTGACCCGTTATAATTCTTAAAATACTGGTTCAAATTGAATGAAATTTGAAATATACGTGTCTTTACAATGCCTGCATGGTTACTGAAAATTTCAGTTTTCTAGTTTTATTCACAACGAAGTTACAGGGGGTCGAAAATGGTCTGAATTGCTTCGAGAAAAGGATGGTACGGCCGTGACGCTTTTTTGCTTGACTTGGTGGGGGCACGGCCGTGCCCCCAGATATAATTATGTAATTCGTATCTAAATAAAATTTCCAAAAAACATGAGTACCCGGGTAACCGAGCTTTACCGAGCAAAGCTCGGTCATCCAGGTACTTATTTATTATGGATGGATCTGATGAAATGGTATGATATGTATTATATGCCGCGCGGAATTTCAAAAATTTACGTGTTTTTAAGTCACTGGTGCTAGGCGCTGAATAGGTCATATACATTAAAAGGACTAGTGTAGGTTAGCTTGATCCTTTCACAAGGCCATGGTTGTCTTGGAATTTTAAACAAATACCCGGAAACTGCATAAACAATACGTAAAAGTATTTTATCTAAAAACTTATTTCTTCAGAAACTTTGTAAATATAGCACAAATGAAACAATGATCTGACATCAAAATGTTTGTATTGATATTCCGCAGGCCACTGTTGTCTTATTTTTCAATTAAAAAATATGAATATGAAAATATTAAGACTTTTATTATATTTTACCCAAACGCCTATGATTGACGAAAGTAAACATTGCTCTAATTAAATCACCAGCCTACTCTGTACAGATATTAGTGTGCGTGCGTATTCGTAGTCGTGCGCCGTTGTCACACCACTGCCACGCGCCGCTCGCTCGCTATCATAAAGAATCTTGAAACTCGCAGTTTTGCGTCCGCGCTGCACCCACGTGAAGGAAAATATAGCACAGGTCAAAATATTTAAGAAACTCCTTAGAAAAACACAATGACATGTCGTGCAGAAAGACAGATATAAAATTGTATATGGCGAATTATGAGCTTAGATGATATTGCCTGTTCCTTGCAGTAGAGTGAGTTGTTGTTGGGTATGAGTTGATATCAGATTATTTTCATTTGTAATAAAAAAAATGTAATTTCTAGATATCATACCGACGGATATTTTTGAGACACGGCCGTACAAATTAATTATTGAATTGGAAAATAAAAACTGAATGTAAAAACTAAATACGAGTAGATTCATTTAATATTGTTTCTTTTCAGCGAGTTTGCTGTTTGATAGTGCAATTGATTGTTTGGATTTCATTATTGTCAATTTATTTATTGTCAATTTAAAATGTATTTTTAATAAATATAGTGACAAAACAAGTACTATATTGTTGTTTTCAATTATTTGTATCGATTATAAAGTCATTACAGTTACCACATTACCCAAATATGACGTCATAATTTCTTGTGACAGCCTTCGAAATTACGAAAGAAAAGAGGCCATCTATCTTTTCCCACAACATACCTACCTAGGTCATTAGTAAACATAGTACGAACTGATGTATTTGTGTTGCTATTTTAGTGCGGTGGTTATAGCTTTAGTTATTATTCTGAAGAAAAACCGATACCCATACTGACTTTTTTTAAAGTTGTCAGAGACGAATAGAGCCTCAGAATAATAATTAAAGCTATATTTTACTGAGGATAGCGAACTAATAAAAAAAGTCCCAGCCTTTATGGACCTCCAAACATAGATGTCATAATTATTCATAAACAGCACCTACGATTTCAATATGAAAAAAAATAAAAAAAGTAAAGTAAGTTCCTCTGATTCAATTTTTGAAACAATATTTAATTAAGGCTGCAGGGATTGTATCCTTAGCAATGAAAAATTAAAAAAAGATAGAATGTGAGTTTGGATTTATGGTTTGGATTAGCATGGACATATTTCGGCTGCTCCCCTTTCATTTTTGAAATTTTTGAATAAAGCATGAAACAACTTTTATTGAATTTAATGTATTTGTAAGACATATTATACTATATTTTAACGTTTGTGAGATTTAGTCCATATAAACTTTAACTATACCAAATCTTCTATACCACTCCTCCATGCGCGCAATGTGCTTAAAAAGGGATCCAAAGAATTTGCTTCACGTATTAAATTATAGAAGATACTAATTAAAAGAGGTAATGTTTGTGACTTTCTTTGTTTGAGGAGTGTAATCTTTGAATCTACTGGTCCAATGTTAAAAATTATTTCACTATATATTATACAGTTTCACACTATATATATACAGTTCTTGCGGGTAACATAGACTATATTTTATTTTGATAAAAAAATGAAGTATTAATTTTGTAACGAAAAATACGAATTCAACGGGGACCAAGTCGCGTGCAAAGTATTTGCGTAAATACTTTCTCGCCAAGCAAAGTTGTTCACCCTTAAATCTAATTCCACATCTTGATAATACAATCTAACTGAAATGTAATATTCGGTTGAATCCAACAACTTAATTGAGGTTGCCGCGGCTAATAAGTTTTCTCATCTCATAGGAAGTCCACTTTCTACGATGGGGGAAGAATGGCCGCGTTCCGGCATCGATGTGCTAACAAATGAAATTAATGCATTCCTCTGGAGAAATAAAATGTCATTAGTTTCGCTCGATGAGCTCGACCCGGGGAGCATTCGATGATAGCTTATTGCAGGCGTAGTGCTCGGCCCTCATTTTCTAGGGCTGTGTGTATAGTTCTCTCTCAAGTTTCGTCGGTAATCAATTTTGTCTGAGACTTCAATTGGAAGTGGAGTTCAATAAGCTTTGTTACTAAATGTTATTAGCATTATTTATAAATGCTAATGGTGTATAGACGATATACCTAACACTTGTTAACGATTATTTTGTAAACACATATTATACATAAATTTTATTTTGTTTGCCTGTTTTTGTGTATGTGTGATACTTACACAAAGATAGGCAAACTAAATAATAACAAAAAAACATAATGATTATGCTATATTAAAATTGCACTTAAAATACTGTTTTAAATAAGCACTTAAAAATCGAAATGCATCGTCTTAGTTGCTCAGTTGGAAATGCATTGATTCAGTGTGCAAAAGGTCGAGGTTTTGAGTCCCTCCAGACACAGGTGCTATTTACATTATTGATAAATTATTTAATTTACAAAATCATATAAAATAATAACTATAATATAATAAAAACTATTACATATATCTGTATTATATAACTATACACAAAACGTACCATACAATCACTTCATGGAATATGATTTTGAGAATATTTTTAATTTGCTTTATAGTGGGTATTGTCTAATATTCTCAATTTCCAGCTGAAAATTGCAGCAGCGTTGTGGCGTCTAGCTGCAACAACTAGACGCCAGTAGAGCTGGTCAGCCATTTCTGCAACTTTTATGTTTTAAGTTTTTTTGATAAGTTTTTTATTGTTTATTTTTTTTGCCTTGAAGCCATGTAAATGATTTACTTACTTACTTGCCATTTGCAGAGTAACGTTGGAGTCCATTTCTAAAGTTAAAGCTGCCGTAGCGGTTTTACTATAGATAGTTAGAAAAATGTCTCTGCTCTGTCTGATGTTAAGGCAAATAACGATTTTTGTTTCCTACTTTCGTAGTGTGAGTGCGTCATGCTCTCTCGGTCGTTAGGTTCCCCTTAAATATAGCTAAGCGAAACGATGGCTGATTAATTTAGTCATACTCGTGAACGGGTGGCACCGAAGCCATTGAAGAATCTTTGTGTTCCTACTTTATCTAAATACTATTCTGTGTCCCACGCATAAATCGAACGCTAAGACCCACGTTGTGCTCGAAAATCTCTTATTTTCTTTGCAAACGTGCCAAGAACTGAAAATACGAAAAAGATTTGGTCCTAAGAGAAATGTATATACTAGCTTCAGCTTGTGGTTGCGCTCGCGTGCTTTTAATACGGTATTGGCAGCATAAAGGTTTTAAACCTCTTAACTTACCCCAGGCAGAGCTAGTGGTACATTTTCATAGTTTTTAATCTTTTTACATCTGAATAAAGTGGTCTAGAAATGTGGTGTAAGGGTGTAATAGATGGAGAAAAAGAGGCCTGCGGTGTTTTTAGTCTGTTCTTCTTAGTGAAAAGAACTTCCAAAATATAAACGGGTTTGGTATAAACATTTTTTTACTTCATATTTATTCGAAATCCGCAAAGTACTTTCTCGATGTCTTAGACAAATTGCAGCAATGCAGAGGTCACTAATACTCTTGAACTCCTGCAATTGCGTAGAGTTATAACGTCACTCAGCGTCTTCTACCGCTTATACCACAGGGAGTGCTCTGAAGAACTCTTGGACCTTTTCCCACCTACTCTCCGGAGTCACCGATTCACTGTCTCAAATATCCCATCACACACAAAGAAAATTGGTGACGCGTTTCTTTGTCGCACCTCCAAAAGATGGAATAGTCTACCAGCATACGTCTCCCTCCTTCCTATGATATGGGGTCCTTTAAACAAGGCGTGAAGAAGCACCTTGTGGGCCGGCAGAGAGAGGTTAGCTGATGCTGCGTTGTTTTCACGCCGATGCACCAGTTGTCTTCGCGCCTGGACTCCATTTCCACTTAACATCAGGTGGTAAGGACTTTGTGCCATATCGCGAACTATTAACGTTAATTAAACGTTAAGTAATAACTTTTATTCTACTCTCTTTGTCATGCTATTAAGCTAAAAAAAGTTTTTAGAACACGCCAGAAAATGATCAAAAAGTGCTGTTATATACTCGTAGATGCTTGTTTAACAAATCAGTTGCGTTAATTTCTTATTGACATGTTACTTTATATTAATGAATTGTTAAATGATAAAGTAAGTGAATAATGTGTAATATAGTAAGTAGTTATAAAATGTTCAAATAATTTTTAACGCAAATATTGTTGCGAACAAATTACAAAAACACAAATGTTTTCCGGGTCAAGTGCTCTTCCTATGGAATGTCAGAAGGGTGCAGGTTCAAATCCTGCTCGTGGAAATTTTTTCAACATTTGTGTTTTTTTTTAGTAAGTAGTTGATATGATAACACAAAACAATTTCCTTTATATTTCTATTTATTTATATTAAATTTCTTATGTTCAGAGTTCTTATGCTACTGTACGTCAAATCCTTGCATGTTACCATAAATTATTTTAAGGGTATCACTAACCCATCAGAATAAAATAAAATGTAAAATGATCACAAGTAGAAAAATATTTAATTTCAAAGACAACTTACCCTTAAAAATCTAAAAACTTTAATAAATACTTTTCCTTTCAACGACGTTTAAAAATAGAAATTTGCAATTCGCAAAAACACATAAAACGTGTTCTTTACGACCTGTGAAGTGCACAAGGAAAATGAAAAATCAAGACAGTGTTCATAAATACAATTAGTTTTGTACAAAATAAAGAGGTAGTGCTTTTCCAAAATCATGTTTCGCTTGTAGAACACGGTGGTACATTACGGTTTTGGAGCTCTGCCATTGTAGTAAAAGTGGAAATAAATCGGGCGCGACGCATTTGCTGGGAGTGACCTAGATCAAAAAAGGTTTACATGGTATCTGTCTTTATTGTCTAGCTCGTATAGAAGCCTAGAAACAAATGGTATACCTTTTATAACCGGCCGAACTTTGGTGGGGATTCGTGCCTCCGGATTGTCCGAAGTATTCCTGAAAAGTTTGAAAGAGGAAAATGAATCGATATTAACTCTTGTTCAAAGTCGAAGTCATTTTTTTAATATAAATAAATTGCTGGCGACAGACCAACCTTTTTAGCAGTAGTTTTTTGACGTACTCTGTATGTTTTTTTATTTGTCTATTTTAAAAGGTTTTTGTTTTCTTAGTTGTCATTGTCATGGCGAATAACACGTAGTTATTTAATCTGTGTCCTGATATTGTGCTTAATAATTAAAATACCTGGTAAGAAAGCGTGCTTGTACTATTTTCAGACCACAGCCCTTTTACTACAGTCCATATTTTTCATTAAGAATAAGTGCTTTTGAATCGTCCAATTTTTTTTTTTGCCTACTACCCATTTAATACTTAAGTCTATTTTTAAGCTGCGGAGAAGAATCTATCACTTGCAACTTCTAGTAAAACTATTAAGACGTGCTACTAGCATACAAGAACTTTCGTCGCTGTCTGTAGAATATTATACCGTCCGTTGAGAATCAAATCCGGTACTTTTTAGGGTTCCGTAGCCAAATGGCAAAAAACGGAACCCTTATGGATTCGTCATGTCTGTCTGTCTGTCTGTCTGTCTGTCTGTCCGTCCGTATGTCAAAGCCACTTTTTTCCGAAACTATAAGAACTATACTGTTGAAACTTGGTAAGTAGATGTATTCTGTGAACCGCATTAAGATTTTCACACAAAAATAGAAAAAAAAACAATAAAATTTGGGGGTTCCTCATCTCCATAGATACCCCAATAGATACCTACCCAATAGATACCTATCCATATAGGTCTTCAAAAATGACATTGAGGTTTCTAATATCATTACTGAATAGTTTACGCGAGAGACACTTCCAAAGTGGTAAAATGTGTATCCCCCCCCCCCCTGTAACTTCTAAAATAAGAGAATGATAAAACTAAAAAAAATATATGATGTACATTACCATGCAAACTTCCACCGAAAATTGGTTTGAACGAGATCTAGTAAGTTGTTTTTTTAATACGTCATAAAGTACGGAACCCTTCGTGCGCGAGTCCGACTCGCACTTGGCCGGTTTTTGATCGGATCCCGTTACCTTACCCACTAAACCATGACGATATCAACATACTTCGACGTCATTACATAACTAAAAACTGACTAGGGATTACCTAAGTAAAGACGAAAACAAGTTAAGCGTCTTTAAATTCAATTTAACTTCCAAGAACGCAAATAAAGACGTATCTGTTCGTTCTTAGAAAGTTATAACATATTCATCTGCTGAGTACCGGTACTCAATAGCGACGCAGCACATTCGAAGCATCAATTCATAATTGCATGAGAAACGTCTGCATCCCTAGCTATGACTAGACGAACACTCAATAATTCTACACCGAAAAGAACAACTGTTCATTCATATATCACGTTATTCCACGGACAACAATACATATTACGGACTTTATTGTTTCTCTAGGCCTCCGACAATGTTAAGGCGCTCTTTACGAGTCGAGGCAATTCTTTTAATCCATTAGGCTGTCTGATGTTCAACTTTTATGCGAGACCTACCACCGAATGTCTCGCTCAAAACGAGTAACATCGCTCAAATTATTTTCAGTGGGGCTTTTACGATAGTCGTATCTTTTTACACACGCATTATGTGTAGATATGTGCACATAATGTTTAGGTGTACTACGGTGTACGAGCGAAGTGTCTATAAATCGAACTCGTGCGCCGAATTGTATCGTATACGCGGTTGTAAGTGCACTTCGGAACCGCTTAGTGCCCTATGACGACACCCCAAGTATTTTAGATCAAAACGGTTTTTCTCGATCCCTTACTCGAATGTACCGATTGAAATCGAGAACAAAGGGTAAGTTAGACAAATTATAGTGTAATCTGTAGCGGGCTGTCGTCGGCGGGTAGCGCCACCATGTCTGGCCTGTGGGACCGTTGACTTCTATTCTTGCAAATAGAGCGACTTGCATGTTATTTATCACTTGAAATTGCGACTATTTGAACATTGAAACCTAATATATTTTGAAGGAAAATTAAACCACTGTTAGAAGCTTTTACGTAAAAGGACACTTACTATTGACAGATGGTAGGTATGTTTGTAGAATAATACTTGGAAAATACGTGGAGCTTCAGACGAATGTACTCATGAAAAATAAAATGCGTCGAGAAGTTGTTTGTAGCAAAGTTGAAAACACTAAATCGTTGCTAACGGATTAATTTTATACTTAGTACTCCTAGAAACACGCTAATGCGATTTATGTTTAAGTTTCTTTAAGAGAGAATCGAGTAACGGGTACCTACCAATATTTTTATTCTTTTCCATTCATGTAATAGGAGAATCCTAAAATTTGTTGTCATGATGATACGTCAGCGCATAAAAGAAAAGGTGTATGTAATTATATATGTGGACGTCTTTTGGCTGAGATGATGATGATGATGATGATTCTCTCTAAAATGACATGACAGGATCACATTATTGAACTAAAGCAACGTCATAGGCTGAAATTGTATTTAATTTGACACATGACACGTTATTGTGTCTTAGGCGCTTCGCGGACTGAGCAACTTTAATCTCCGTGTTGCGGCAATAGGCAACTCACAACTAACTGTTTCCATATAACCTTAAGAAACTGCGCAGACACAGCAATTCTAGTTGCGAGTTCGAATCGACTAAAGTTTTCAGTCGCTCGATGATAGAATCCTGTTTCAAATTGCCGCAACTGTCAAATTGGTATAAGTTGCAAGTTGCAGGTTTCCCCAACTGGCAAACAGACTGTTGACAATGGATCGAAAAGTTTATTTTATATCGCTGCAATCGTAAACTGGACCTTCTTGTTGCTGTAACTGGCAACCTTTAACAAAAACTTTTTAAAAGAGTATAGTTTCTTCAACTAATTTGATAGTTTTTGCAACTACAGTTGCTCTGCCTGCGAAGCGCCTTAGTCAAAGGTTACAGTATACCTATTTACCATGCGTCAGTGCCGGACTAAAGCCGCAGTGAATTCCCCTGAGCCAGCTGATTACGATGGCTTCGTCACCCGATGCTGTTTGACCTATTTTATCTAGAAACTAGATCTCAATTATAGAACCTAGTAAAGTCCTGCTTAATCCGCAGTTACCCAGACGTGAACTAAATTGGAGAGCCGAAACTCGTGTAGATCTTCTTGGATAAAAATAATTCGGTTGTGTTATACGGAGACAGAAGCGAGCTTAGCAAACTGAGTTATTTAACAGGTGAGGTAGGTAAAGTACCCCTTTGGAATAATAGCTTATCTAAGAAAAAGAAGGGAGGTTTAGTTAGATTTTTAGGCACATTCATGGTACACTTTATTTTATTCGTTTTCATTCCCACTTCCAAACTCAGTTATATTCGTAAAAAACAACTGTTTTTCACGAATATAACTGAGTTTAAAAACTTTTAACTTTAAAAAAATAATCAAAACGGCAAAAAATCACTGTTCGTACCTACTGCCACGAATCATGTCAATACGAGTGTCAATCTAAAAAGTAATTTTCTTTTGTTTAACTTTGTCCCCATTTACTTATAACATTATAATACATATATGTTTTACGATGTATTCAAAATATTGTTGTTTATTTTAATTCACTTGTTTTATTATACAACCAACTGATAACTTTAACCATAATCAGGCAAGATATGCTAGTATTGCAGCTATTGACAACATCATTTGCAATCAATTGTGCATGGTAGTGGTAAATTCCTCGGTCGCATTGCTTCAACCCACAGAATTAATTTTGCGAAATAGTTGTCTTCGCCCTAAAGCCTTATCCCTACTAAGTCTGTGGCCTAATCGTATGGCAATGATATTGACATACCTACAGATGTAAAGTAAAGTAAATAGCCTATAACTGTCCCACTGCTGGGCAAAGGCCTCCATCATTAAAATCAAGTCGTCAATACAATTGATGGGATGGGATTAATCACCACGCTAGCGAAATGCGGGTTGGTGATAACAAACTCGGGCTTTGCATCGAATAGCAAGTACATCTGTATCACGTGAATTATTTCACTGTGTAGTATTCGTTATCAGTTCTAGCACTGAACCGTAATTTAATAATAATCTATATACCAAATTGTAAGAATAAAATAAGGAAAAAGAGACAAACTTACAAAAATAAACTGCGTAACGTCAATTTACATCAGATTTCAAAGCGTTTTTGTGTCGAAAGCCACTGATTTAAATTTTTAATTTCTAATTAAAAACTTTCAAAACTTTCGATTCTTGTTTAGTTATGTAAAGATGTTTGATTAGCAAGTTAATATTTCATTTCACAAATATAGCTTGCCTAATTCTTAACTGATCTTTCAATATTTGTAAAAATATTAAGATCAGATGTTGATGACGTAGTTGTCGACATTGAATAGAGCTTCTTTGGCTTATAAAGTAAAAAGTAAATAGTGTTGATTAATTTCGGCGAGTTGGATTGAGCCACGATAACATAATTGGCAGTGCACCTGACCCAGCAGGCAACATTTTGTCTTTTTTCAAACTGAAGGATTTAATTTTTAAAATAACAGATTTCCATACAAATTTTCCACTCTCATTTCGCCGCTCTAGGGGAGGTTTCTCTATAAATGCTAAAACACGTAATTCTTTATTTTTGTTGAAATATCTATAGATCGATTAAATGATTCATTTTTATAGTTATTACTTTGAAAACAACGATTTCTCCAAAAAAAAACTTCTTTCATCTTTTACTCCTTTAAAGGAAAAAAACAAAATTCCTGAGACATGTCATTCTTTATAAAAATGACGGATTTTCAGACAAACTTTCACCCCTATTTGACCCCCTTAGGGTATGATTTCCGTAAAATCCTTTCTTAGTGGCTGGTTTCGTCACTTAATTAACCTACTATCCAAATTACATCTAATTAGCATCAGCGGTTTCGGCTCGGCGATGATGAATCAGTCAGTCAAGACAAGTCATTATATGTATATAGATAATCGACTGATAGCTAAATAAAGAAGAAGTATAACAAATATTGTATTTTAATTACATTGTGACAGATTTTGTTAGTAAAGACGTATTTTTATTAAATTATTTAATGTTAATATTCAGCACTTTTTTTTAAATTGTAATTTGTTTGCAACAAAATTTGTGTAAAATTATGTATAATAGTTATTATAATCATTTAATAATTTTATTTATTTCTGTTTTGGGTATATTATTTTATAGTAAAATATAGTATTTCCATTTGGTATAGAGATGTTGGCATCAATAATCTCCATCTGCAAAAACTAAATATTCCATAACATCGTACGACAGTTTGCACCGACAAAACATTTTCTAGCCAACTAACAGTAAAATGCTCTGAACGAGCTAACGCTGTGTTTACTCAGCAATCAAGTCAAATTACTTTAAGTTTGCCGTGTTGCAACTCGGATAAAACTGCATAGATACTCCTTTTACCCAGCTTTACTGGAATATACATAAAAATGTTTGCAAAACTCAATGTAGTGGAGGCAGTTGAGTCCTTACATCCGGCGTATCTTAGGCTCCACTATAAACTCCGGTCTGGCTACGCTTGGCTGACGCCATGCCACCATATTTTACACACTTAAAGCTGTTTGTCGTGTCATACCATTATACGGCATGTAAGGCCACGACTTATTGCCCGCATAGACGAATAATTCAGTTTAAATTGTTTTCGTAGTAAGAACTGCTTGCGTTATTGCGTTACAATGAATAGCTTTTTCATTGCAATGCTCTGTAATAAAATTACATTAGTATTAAGAATTATGAGCCTTTTCGATATTTCAACGATGCGATGGTTTTATGCTTTTTATCTTAATGTTGGCCATTTACGCTGCGCAATTTAACGGTGATATATTGTTTGGAATAATTCGACGCAATGCTTTCCAGAGATAATGTTGTTTTTAATTTGTTTTGGGCTTTTAAGTTGTTTATTTTGTGTGTGAACTTTCAAGCTTCAGCCAAGCTTAAGACAAATACTGTTAAACAAATCCAAAGACGTATTTATTTGGAAATGTATAGTTACTTACTTAGTAATTTCTCACTTTCTCATTTCTTTCTTACTTATGTTTATATGAGGAGCTCGATGGCGCAGTGAGGAGCTCGATGGCGCAGTGAGGAGCTCGATGGCGCAGTGGTTAACGCGCCCGATCTGCGAGTGCTGAGGTTAAGCAATTTTCGCAAAGGCCGGTCATCGGATGGGTGACCAAAATTTATCATCTCGAGCTCCTCCGTGCTTCGGAAAGCACGTTAAGCCGTTGGTCCCGGCTGCATTAGCAGTCGTTAACAACCGCACTAGACCCGCGAGGTGGTTTATGGCCCGTTCTCCCTATCCATCCATAGGGAAGGCTCGTGCCCCAGCAGTGGGGACATGACATGAACTGATGATGATGATGATATGTTTATTTATTTGCATTAACTTGCATTTGTAGGTGTCTTTGTAATGGACAAGTTTGCTATTGACTTCACCTTGAGACGAAAGATCATTTTTCCTCCGCTAAATCTTAATTTTAAAACAACAGTCCCACCTACTAACTAACAACTACCTACCATGTTCATGCAAACTCCACTTGATATTCTATTGAAAACTTCAATTATACTACTAATTGAGTATTCTTCAGGGTTACAATTCCGATTAGTAATCTGTTAGCGTTTTTTCATATTACCCAGTTTATTGAGCAAATTAGCATTTTATTAAGCAATGCAATTTCTTTGTCAAGATCAGAATACGTGAGCAGTATGGAAATATAATAATCTGTAATGGAATGGCGTTATTTATTGTTATACTCGTAGTTATTATAATGAGGCAGACGGTCGAAACAACTGGTAAGTGCTTACACTATGCTATAAAATAGTTATTGCTTTTTGTTGAGTAAAAGTTTGTCAAAAAAAATCCATATTATTATATTAAATGTTAAAAAATGGAGCAGGTAAAAATGTATGAAAAGATAGATGGATGTGAATGTATATATGGATAGTAAGTAGTATGTGAAATCTATTGTTTCTGCCTTTCGATCAATTATTTACAAGATTCCCGATGAGCTTGAAAAACGGTACGCAGCTTTGGGGCCATGGAGCCACAATGACGTTTGTGGCGATGTCAGTAGTAAATATTAAGTAACAATATTTTGCAACCTTAATTTAATCTTTATTTTTAAGATTTAAGGTTCTAAGTAAGCTGAAGTAGTTGATGCTATCCAATGTTTTTTTCCTATTATGTTATTCGAATTTTAAATGTATAGGTATGCAAACAGAACCACTTTCAAGATGCATTTTTGTTCCGGATTCTTTATCTAATACACAATTGATCGTGTCTACCTACTTCAAGAAAACAGGCATTACAAATTGTCTACGTTTGTAGGGTAGCCTGGGTACGGTCGTAACAGGGTACGTTTGTAACAACTCGAATATTATCGAAACTATGCACGGTAGGTGAGGGGTACAAGAGGAAGGGCATGCGGGCGACAAGTCCATATAGGATTCCCAGTGTTGCGTCATCTTTTGCGCGGTAAATACGCTTTCAGAGAGGCCAATTGTGTTTTATCAACCAAAAGTAACTATTTTTGGTGAATTTCTTTATGATATACCTCCATTATTAATGTAATTGTCGTATTTCAAAATGTGCTTATGTAATTGTCGTATTTTAGAGATTATAATAAGCTGACTCATTTTTGTATAGGTCGGATTTATTATCAAAGTGGGGGGGGGACGGTTGTAACAATTTTCATGGGGGCATTTTATTTAACTCTTATATACAGGTTGTTGATTTATTTAACTGCCATATTTTGGAGGTCAATGTACCTGCCTACGTATGTATAATGTATGAACAACTTTTACTATGGGAACAACTTCGATATCCAAAAAAAATCAGATCTTTAATAGATGACATGAGTTCGAGACACTAACGATATGAGTTTGAGACACTATGACAAGAGTCTTTGTCATTAAATTAATAAATGTGACATAGAAAAATTAAAATCCAATCGACCGAAGATCTGCTTTTATTTCGCGATTTTGAAATTGATCCTACAGTAAAAGCAGTTCGTATACAATGTATATATAACTACACTGACCCCCAAATATGGCCTGTACATAAATCAATGCCCTGTATAATAAAAAAATCGTGTTACAACTGACCCCCATCGGTGTTACGGTTGTAATGTACCCCTGGCATGGGGTCGGTTGTAACAATTACACACTCATTAAAATGACATATTTCTGCCAAACAATTTTACCTGAGCTACTGGTTTCGATATTAATTTAAAGACAAATGACTATGCCTTCATCTCAAAGGTTTTGATCATTGTAAGCAATGCTGTAAGCAGTTCTTGTAGCTGTGCTGTGGGCAATTAAAGGAAAATTGTTACAACCGTACTCAGTCATTACCTGCTACCTACCTACCTACCTACTTCATTATACGATAAATCAACTTGTTATCTGACTACAAAAGACACGGCAAAGATATTTTTATTAAGATTTCATACTTTTCTACCCAAACACAGTTACAAACTATAAACTGAAAATTGTTGATACGTATAAAGATTTTCGTAGCGCTACGTGCTACGGGGCACAATATCTGCGTTGGTTTTTACTAGTACGATTACAACTTAAGAAACATCATTAAATTGAGTTGGTTAAGGCCTCACATCATATTAGCCTCTAACTTTCCTGTCTGCTGGGCTTCAAGCCTTCCATAACCCACCACGCTGGTCTAATGAGGCAGATTGGTAGGTCTGAACGGCTGCCATTATCACATAATAACCTGGAGCTGGGCTTAACATGCCCTCCGAAAAACGGAGTAGCAAACATTATTTTTCAATGTTTTGTTTAATTTTTTCTTGAACAATGCCTCGGTGGCCGCTTGGCAAAGCGCTCGAACCGATACCAGAAGGTCTCAGGTTCAATTCCCAGGTATTGAACGTAAAAGGTATTGAAGTGGGAATTTAAACAACCATAGTGTTTTCGAATCTTTCGATGCAAAGCCCCGGGTTTTGTGGATCTCCAACCCGCCTTTGGCAAGCGTGATGATTCAGCCACTTCCCATCAATTGTAGTGATGACTTGATTTCAATTCTGTAGACCTTTGCCCAGCAGTGGGACAGATCTAGTGGGTACTTACTACTACTACTTTATCTTGAAATATATATTAACTACACATAAAAATTCTAGTCCTCGCCAATGTAACGTATATCTCACTTATATTGAGCCTCGTTTTATTTGGTACGAACGAAAGGTTAACTTAGAGTTAACGCTTATAGAAAGTTACAACGGCAGCTTTTTAACAACATAATATTGCGGGTAGCTTTCCTTATCTTCGGTGTCAGGACCTTTAGATTTGGACACGTGAACCAATATAAAATAACAATATCATATTTTTCTGCTTTTCAGTTGTTAGTTAAATGTAATTTTAAATATGTAGGTTTGTTTAGAGTCAATTTTAAAACTTATTATTTGTGTCAGACAGATAAGATTACTAATCGTATTTAAATATGAAACAAAAAAACTTGCAATCAGCAAAATGTTACGTAAATTAAACTTATCACATCACCGCTCATTGTGTGACCCCACTGTTGGGACACGAGCCTCCATTATGGATGAAACACCACAGCACGTGGGCTCAGTGCGGATTAGTGGGTGTTAACGACTGATTATGCAGCTCATTAGTCTTTAACTATATATGGAAGAGAACGGTCACTAACAACATTATGACATTGTGGAATTTGAAACTTTTACCTTATGTAAATTTGTCAATCTAGATTTTTTTTACATGTTGTGGTTGTCTTTTATATTGTGTTTTGTGTTTATTTGTAATGGAAAGTGTCCTGCTACGATAGGGCATTTTTTCCAATATTTTTGACGCTGTAAGGGAGAAAAGAGCTGGACACTTGCTGAGTTTCTTGCCGGTTCTTGTCAGTACAAGATCTCGCGCCCAGGGAACCGATGGCATAGTGTCATTCACAAGAGCTACTTGTAGCCTAAACTACATATGATATGATTGATATGACTGATATGATTTTGAATTTGAATTTAATTCCGATGCATTGAGGGTAGATGAGTAAACTTATACCATTGTACTACAAAACAGTGTTTAAAGTTAAAACAATGGGTATTTAGCCATTTTAATAGGGAGTTTAAAATATTGTATCTCTGTCTAAAAATATTAGCTAAAAGAACAGCATCTGTTTAAAGCATTAATTTAGCCATCGTTTTGTGGTAAAGCAGTTCATCATCATCATCATCATCATCATCATCATCATCATCATCATCATCATCATCATCATCATCAGCTCATTTTATGACCCCCACGGCTGGGGCATGAGCCTTCCCTATAGATGGATAGGGAGAACGGGCCATAAACCACCACGCGGGTCCAGTGCGGATTGGTGGTTATTAACGATTGCTAATGCAACCCGAACCAACAGCTTTACGTGCCTTCCGAAGCACGGAAGAGCTCGAGATGATAAATTTTTGATCACCCATCATCGGATGATCACCGGTCATCGGACCGGCCTTTGTGAAAGTTGCTTAACTTCAGCAATCGCAGACCGGGCGTGTTAACCACTGCGCCATCGAGCTCCTCGAAAAAGCAAAGCAGGCTCGGTAAAGCAGTTAATGTTTACAAAATTATACAAGCTATATACAATGCTGATCACTAGTAAAAAAATAACGTTCAACACTCCACTAGACCATGAAACTAAAAACATAAACTAAAGCGCAATCCATTTCATGGGTAAGTTATTTGAAAAAGCTGAGTTGCAAATCGAATAATAACATATTAAAGGGATGATTCGAAAATGTTTCGTTCAATTTTACACCCGCATAAATAACAAAAGAGTTCAGTCACTTCGCTGCTGCCAAATGGAAGCTTAGTGATGTGACACGCGTGGATCTATCGATTCAGTAAAGAGTTGATTAGTTTACTTTACTTACATTAAAATGCACCGTGAATGTTGATGATGATGCTTAGGGAAATAAATTTAAATTAAACTCACCATGTCAGCTGTTGTTTAGATTTTTATTAAAACCTTAGTTTTATTCCTTCTTATTTTTTTCTTTATTAATAATATTATTGGAAACACTGATGTAAGCTTCATCTACAGCATTCATTTTCATCAATCTATAAAATTTCCCTTTAGCCAAATTGATAATGATCAGGCCAATATATACCACGTAGGCACTGACCCTGGCCTAATGCGGTTTGCTAGATAGGTATTATCGACTGCGATTATATAATAGCCAAAACAAAGTCGCTGATATCATTGCAAGTTGGTGGGCGCTAACAACCACCATCTTACATAGGTCGAGTTATTTTACCTTTTTTTTTAATTTGCTTACCAAGTACGGTCAAAACCGGAACGCGCTAGATGCTACACCAAAGAACTCTTTGTGTTACTATGTAAGAATATCGACATGAGATTAAAAGCTGCATTAATCCCAACACTGCTTCCGCTCTGTTTCAAATACTCGAAGTTTTTCACTGAGCGTTTCGTTCGCACCTTTCTTCGGTCACCTGTTACTCTTCATACCACGCTTAACATGATTTTTACGGGTAATGTGCAGAATTTAATTTCACTCCGCCAGACTTTTTTACACTCGCGATCGAGATCGGAAAAACATGTTTGTTTGTCGTATATTTTTTTCGGAAGCTGTGATTTTATCGCTTTGTTCTCGACCCTTGTAATGTAATTTTAGGCTTCGAGGAATTTCGTAGTGGATGTTGATTTTATACTGACACGGAGTAGTGTATTGATCCTCTGTTTCTAACAAAACGATCCTTTGACGTAAAAGGCAACGTTTGGTTTAACATAAGTATACACATTTTAGAGGTGTCCATTTAACATGAACGTTTTATTTTCATTACGACCTAACTGTTTTGATTAAAACCTCATTGACTTGTTAGGTCTAAATGGGATATAACACAACAGAAGATTTAAAAATAAAAAAGTAAGGAAACTTATTATTTGCAGAAAAGTAAAAAATGCACGAGCCGGTTACAAACAACCATATAGGCGACAAATGGTTCGAAATGACAATAGTATACTAGGTATAGTTGTAGTAGTTGGTATGGTATAGAAATGAGTAGAATGTTTACATACCAACGAAATTTTATCACTATAAACATCTCCCATGACCCAAGAACTAAAAATTACAAAAGCTAGTCAAGAAATTATAATATTTTTAGCTATATACTTACCTACCTATACAATTTCTTACCGATCGCGAACTGATCAGTGTCAAAGTAGTCAATGGTACATTAAAAACGAGTTTATTGTAGGAATTATTATCAACGGTTCTAAAACCCCGTCTTGTAAATTACTAAACACAGCGACTTCTGTATGTCTAATCAATATAAAATAATGATTAACATGAACGTATCTCCCATAGATATACGTGAAGAAATAGGAAATGTCCAAATAAATTCGTCTCTGTTCTTAAAGAGCACTTCCTTATAAAGTATCTTCCCCCAACTTGCGTAGTTAGATGTTAAGTAACAATTATGAGTGGCACCGTCGTTCCAGCTTTTACTGCCCGGTTTTATGTTATGAACGTACAAACGCGTCTGAGCATCTTATTTACGAATAATAAAAACAAGGAAGAGCAATGAATCTCTGGCCACTTCATCTCACCGCTTTAATATTTTACGTGACCCCTAAATTTGGGTTCGTCTCTAGTCGGAGCGCACTTTTCATTAAGTTCTGATTACCCCCGGCACCGTGAGACGTAGCGTTGCTGCGGCAGATTCCGGAGATTTTTGGCGAAGTGCAAAAGTTTTATGATGTTATGATTACTTGCATGAGTGGCGGACGTGACGATTTGACGTGCGGTGATTAAGAGGCGGCGAGACGCGAAACACCTCTGCTTTTATGGCGACGTCAAAGATTAAAGTGAGCAGTAGTTTTGAAGACTGCTTTTCTTGACAGTTGAATAACGATGCTTTTAAAACGATGATATTTTTTTTAAGTGCAGTCTTGGCTTTTGTTTTTAATAGTTTTAATACTTTATGCCGAGTGGTTTGGTGATACTTACTGAAAAGGTATGCATAGGATACCGGTAATCCCCATTAAATATTACATATACAATGAGACCTTCCACGAACCCCTCGGAAAATGTAGTAGAGACCCTCTGACAGAGTCTCAATAACACGGCCTTTAACGACGATGCTTGGTTAAATAATACACCGAAGAAAAAGTAGAATTCTTTTACTCGGAATAAAATACAGTAATAAAAGTAGGGACGCGCGTACGAGCTAAAATCTAGTTGATAGCTGTCATTGCGCGGCCGTCTCTGGTGTCACTGCGTCGAGCCCCCCTCCCCCCCTCTCCCCCTTTGCCTTCAGTATGCTTCACACCCTCCTGCTGTGAAACCTTAGCTTCCAAGGAGCTCATGAGAATAGCTCCTCGCCGCACCCAAAAAAGTTCAGTGACGCTGTTAAGGCCGCCTGAGGCTAACAACAAACTCTCTCCAAAAAAACCTTCCGCAACAAAACTGAGTCTACAACTTCTGACAACAAAATCAAATCGTTAATTAATTCGATTGCGTTTGTCGCTTCTTCGCCTTAAATACTCTTTGGGTACCCAGACAGATCACTCATAATACAGTGGGTAGTTTTTCCTTACTATGTGCTAATTACTGAATACTAACGTTTTACGAGAAGAGAAATGCTGTTTAGTGTTTCTAAATGAGGATGTTTTACCAAGGCAACTTTATTATGTAGAAATAATTGGAATCCCAGTGATTTCTCATTACGGTGCCAGATGGAGAAACCCAAGTATGCATATTTGGAGAAGGCAGCAATTATTTTTGTTACTCCGTTTCTAAAATTTTTAGGTCTGCTCTAAATAGGAATAACAGTGCAGACATTAATGATATAAAAGATTTATATATTTTTTTCGTTATAATTAAAGTTCTGTATCCTCATCATCATCATCATCATCATCATCACCATCATCACCATCATCATCATTATCATCATCTTCATCATCAATCTTTACACTTGCTAGGCCTTCTATATGATAACACGAGGAGATTAAACTGTTTCCCTGTTTGTAAAGTTGATAATACACAATATTGTTTTTATATTACTACTTCATTAGTATTTTTCATAAGAACAAAAAAAAAGTATACTTAAATTTCTTTCAATCATAATTTACTTAGCTAAAAAAACGTCTTTCCCATAAAGACGTAGCTTCCCCGCTGAAATGTAGTTCTCTAACGAGATCATAGATGGCGTTAGCTGTACAGTTTATTATCACGGAATACGCTCAATTAGATAACAAACTATGAATGAAGTCAAATAGATTTTAATTAGGTTAACCTTAACAATTCACTAAAATAATTTAACTAAAAAGTTCAACAATGAGTATGTGAGCAAACTATGTATTTATAATAAATGTTTGTTTTGTGTAGCTTTAAACAAAAGACCACAAGCATCCATAATTGTCCCTTTATTTACTTGCGAGGGGACGGACACTCACACTAATGTTTGCCGAAGAAATTAGGTTGTGGTTGGACTTGTTGCTATATTATTTACTACAGTGTGGCTTTATGGCACTCTGCTTCTGTGGCACTCATCCTATATTAAAGCGAAGAGTATTGGTTCTGTTTCAGTATTATAAAAAGTTGTTTATGAAATGTTTCACAAAAGGGGACATTGATGATATTTTTACACGACTGCCAAAAAAAGGAGTGTTATGTTTTCAGGGTTTATGTAATATCATAACTTCTAAACGCCTGAACCGATTTAGATATATAAGGTATCGTTACAATCCTTGCACCCTTCCGACTAGCATAGGCTAGTAAACATTTGGAAATTCAACCCAAATTTGGAATTCAAACAAAATTTCATCCCCTATTTTACCCACATAGGTAAAAAGGGGATGAAATTTTGTATGATGAAAATTCGTCATTATTGGAGTTAGAGAAGGAGACGTCCAGAAAGCTGTCTGAAAAGCAGCGCTTCTGTGGCATTCTGTATTGCCACAAAAGCATTGCTGAGACAGCTACCCTTTGGCCTTGCACAACATAGTTATTTTTATAATTACTATTATTATTATTTTTCTCTCTTTATTTTTGTGATTAGTTGTTTTAAGATGTTCTTTTTTTTTGTTATTTTAATTTTAATTTTTTCTCATCTGTTTGTATTTGTTTTTGTGCAGGTCAATAAATGTTTCTTATTTTATCTTATCTTATCTTAATAGAAGAAGTTGGCCAAAGACTCTGTTCTGTCTAATATTAAGCAGAAGCATAGTCCAGATGCGAAGACAGCCAGTAAGATTAAGATTCATTAGCGGTCTTCTCCTTGCCAACCCGCAAGTTGCTTTTTCATACCTCATTTAAAAGACCCTATGCTGTAGAAAGGAGGAAAAGATACTTGAAGCCGGTAGTCCCGGTTGTTCCCGTAAGATAGCAACAAACACCACTTTTAAAGGTTGAAAATGAAAATGTTTGTGTATTCCTCAATCTTTGAAGACTTACCGCCAAACAACGTGTATGTAAAAATATCGAATAAGGACAATCGACGCAATATTAATATTTACGTACTGCGTCCAAACAAAGAATGCATTCATATTCACCCCACGAAAACAAGTAGATAAAAATGCAAAGACGCGCAATTGTGTCTCAAACGAACTGAGGCGGACGGACACAGCGGTGGAGTTTCGGGGGAGGATTGTGGGTACCTGGATATTCTGAGCGCAACTGTTTTCCTGGCTATATATGAGATCGGCCGCTGTATTAGAGGGAAGCGAACCTATTGAGACACAGGTACATCGAACAATTGGAATAAAGGATAATAAGCGAGGGGACAGGCAACTTATAATTTGTAAGGACCGATTTCTGGTCTAGGAACTTTTCCGTAACAGCTTATTTAAATATGTATCAATTCAGTACTTGAGAAAGTGTGATACATATTGAAATTACATATTTTGTAGTATAACACTTCCATGGAGGATCGTTTGACATTTGGCCACGTCGAAATGATGGGTATTAATCGCTGTTTGCTTTTTATATTCTTAAGGATTTGTAGCGTTATCTCAGAAATCCGCAAGATTTTTGAGATTATACCACAAATCCTTAATCCGAAGTGGATTTATTCGCTGTATTGTACACTTGTCAACATTCCATTATAACATAATATTTTTAAAAATGTGTTTTTGTGTCTTTATAAATACTAAAACTATCATGCCTATAAGTAATTTCATTTTAATGGTATATTTAGGGTAAGACTGTATCGTATAACGTTTGTGCTCACGCTCAAAACCTACATAGAAACTTAAACTTTAATTTATTTATTTATTTATTTATACATAGGCACAATAACGGACATCAGACAGAAAACTTACAATAATAACATTAAACAAAAAATTAAAGTAGGTACATGCCTGTGCCAATTAGAATTGAGCGCAACATTTACCGAAATGGTTGACAATGATAAGAAATAAAAAAGGAAAGAATTTGAAATTAAAATTTAAAATTGTTAAAATCAAACTTAAATCAAATTAAAAATTAGGTACAATTCTAATTAAAATACTTAATAAAAGTCTACCTATTATTTCCTAAGTGGCATGTCTATGAGTGATCTCTAGAAATAAAGATCACTACAATTGAAAATATCACAGAGAGTGCAAATTTCATCAAAGTAAGTACACATTCTATTTAGGGGATTAACTCCATATTCACTTAACATCAAGTGAAATGGAGTCATTTGCCGTGCCGAATGAAAAGAAAAAACTATGAAACCTTTTAAAAAAACATAAATTACTTGGAGTCTATCCTTGTGCCTACATTGATACTAAGTCGGGCGGAGCTCAGGAGCGAAATGCGGTTGTTTTGAGCACTCGGCGACCGGCTTCGTAACGACACTCATATCAATTTAGACCCCTCAACTTTATATAGCCAAAGAGCAAATGCTTTTGCTCCACTTCTTGTTTTAAGGGGCCTTGTACCAAAATTCCAAGATCTAGACTTCGCGTAAGGTTCGCTAAAAGTAAAACAGAGTTAGTCTGTCGAAATTGAGACAGTCAGAAAGATTTTAAGCTAAATTGCATGATTTACTACTAAACATAATTGTTAGAGAGTTTTGGTGAGAATGTTAGACTTATTTACAATTGGTAAGGGTGAGAATTAACAAGTCATTACCATCATCACCATCATCATCACCATCATCATCATCACCATCATCATCATTATCTAAGCTAAAAGAAGTCTACTGCTGGACCAAGGCCTCCCCCAAAGATCTCCACAACAACCGGCAGGCTTATCTATACCAATATTATAAAGAGGAAAACTTTATATTTTTGTATGTATGTATGTATGTATGTATGTATGTATGTATGTATGTATGTATGTATGTATGTATGTATGTATGTATGTATGTATGTATGTATGTATGTATGTATGTATGTATGTTTGCAACGAATAAACTCAAAAACTACTGGACCGATTTAAAAAAATCTTTCACCATTGGAATGCTACATTAGCGCTGAGTAACATAGGCTATATTAAAAAAAAATTTAGGCACACGGTAGCGTTCAAGCCAAGTTCAAACTAACTGAACTGGCGAGCCGCACCGTGTGTAATGTGTAATATTACACGAACCATTTGGAGCCACTTTTGACCCCCCCATAACTCAAAAAATATTTAACATTAACATGTCAAATTTGGCTCATATATTGAGACTTGCGAAATACATTATGTGTTCCAAATTTCATAAACACACCTCAAACGGTTATTTAAATATTAACGTCCAAAAATCGTCATTTTTATCACTGACTGACTGATTAACTGACTGATCTATAGATAGATCAAAACTCTAACCCAGTTCCAGATGACCTAGAAAGTTCAAATTTGGGCGAATACAAAGGAATAAATAAGAAACTAGTAAATTCTGATCAAGTTAATATATTTTCCAATTAATTGACTTTATTAGGAACACTTACTTAGAGATGCCTGTAATGTTTAAATCAGCAATCAAAAGCGATGACAGCCGGTCTTTATGTGGATTTTAAGGTCTCCACGTGAATAAATAACGAGTGGAATACCAAACAATAAAAACTAAAACATTATTATAATGAATGTTACTACTATACGCCGCTAGATGGCATTACTTGTAAACGCACTGAATCGCTCTATAGAGATTTTTGAGTCGATACATAAGGTGCTTGTTACATTATTTAACCTTCTGAGCAATATTACTCGTATAGTGATACTTATACATACGTTTATCATTTTCATTGTTGTATTAATTAAATTATGATTTTGATAAGTAGGTAGTAGATACCTATTCGTATATGAGAACTAGCCAAGTCAGACTTTAGGCTTTGAACTTGGCACCCATTTAGATCTCACTTCTTTTGTCTTGAAGTCAACAACCAAGGCATATATCATAATATTGAACTTGGCTCTCACTTCACATTTATGTTTTTTTTCCAATACAAAATGATTTGTTTGTTTTGTTGTCATGGAAACCATTGATATTATACTGCCAGTATATAGGCATATAACACATAATATATAGCTTTTGCAACAACGTTTTTGCAATTTTAGGGACACTTGTGTTGATCGGTCTCAAGCCTAGGGTTCGATTCACAGTAGAAAAAACGTACATATCACCTTATTAACACTCAATAAAGGTCACCAAGAAATTAAGATTAAAACTTACATAATTTTGTTACTAAACAATAAACAATGATTTGCTAGATGTACAATCGCAGCTAACTATTGTTTTTAACAGTAACTTCAATTGGAAATCATTCAACTGCACTAACGGCTAAGTGTGGGGTCTGTAAAGTTTTCAGTGAAGCTTCGCAGTTTCATTGAACTATTAGATTTTCACAGCTGACTGGGAGCTGGGTAATTTTTAACGCCTTCACTATATTGTACTGTCACAGTCTAACAATTCTTTCTCACAGTGTTTTGTTTTTAAGGAAAGTACATTTCGGATTTTGTTTTATTGCTGGTTTTGGTCATGAGAGAAATCCTAAATGTAGTTGATGATGCATGGAGTATAAGTTTGGTGTGGTAATATTTATGATTTATTATTTCGTATTTGCATTAGCAATATTGTTCCTTTTCATTTAAAAATAGTGTGCCTTTTTAATAAGACACCATTATTTTTATATAATAATTATTACATTTACCCATATTTTATCGAGTTTTATTAATTAGAGGAGTAAGACAGCAATCTCTGTAAATTTTCTTTAGATACACTTTCCAAAAACATAATACTACAATATATTTACCTTACTCGGGTTATATCAAGCTCTTTGAAATGTCATACATAAACATTCATAGTAAACTCAAATATGTATAAAGAAAAATAATATTTAAAAGTAAGTACTTACGTTGTACAATAATATCACTATAATTAGTAACCGAAATCAAGTATATCTCAAAAACACAAACTTGCACCCTTCTGACATACCGGGTCAGGTCATCTTCCAATTGAGCTATCGTGGTTCTAACCAGCCCACCGAAATTAGTCAACACTTTTTACTTTGAAAGCCAAAGGCGCCCATTCAATGTCAACAACTACCGTCACTAACATCCCAACAACAAGTATATCTCGTTTTGTTATTATGGCTTGCTTAACCGAAGTAACACATCCTGACCCTCTTTATGGTTTACATACAGTTGAGTTCTTCACGTTCAAGACTAATACGGGGTTATAAATTCTCTGTGGGCGGTCAGCGAGACCACAAAGGCGTCTTGATGAGATTTCCGAGCCACTTTTAGCAGAGTTCGCTGCGCTATATAAATCCGAGTTAGAGCACTCGAAAGGATCACACACGCTAGCTTCCTCATCGCTGCAGTCGAAAACACCAAAAACAAAACGATACTTAAATTCTTATTTCAATTGTTTTGAACGTACAAAAACGCAAAAAAAAGAAAGCGCAGTGTGGGCAGGCCTCCAACAAGGTGGACCGACTATCTGGTGAAGGTTGCGGGGAGCCTCTGGAAGCGAGCAGCACAGAACCGGTCATTTAGGAGATCCTTGGGGGACCTTTGTTCAGCAGCGGACGTCTTTTGGCTGAGATGATGATGATGATGATGATGATGATGATGATGATGATAATGATGATGATGATGATGATGATGATGATGATGAACGTACAGACGCCTGCACATCAATCTATCCAAAACTGTCAAATTTCTTCAATAAATGTTCAACAATATGACATACTAGCTGTGCCCCGCGGTTTCACTCGCGTTAATTAGCGATTAGTCATAGCGTGATGTATAATAGCCTATAGCCTTCCTCAATAAATGGACTATTCAACACAAAAATAATTTTTCAATTCGAACCAGTAGTTCCTGAGATTAGCGTGTTCAACCAAACAAACAAACTCTTCAGCTTTATAATATTAGTATAGATCTTTAAAGTTCAAAGTCTGTTGAAGACATTTGAAAATTTATGGCACAACGAGAAATACACCACCTGCATCTCACTTGATAGTTAGTAGCAGACTATGGTAATGGAAACAAACTCCTTTCATGTCCGTTCTTAAATCTTATCACTAGCTCTAATATACCTTTTCTTGTTTGTATTTGTTTTGTTATAAGATAAGCAATAAAAAGTCTGTTGTGATTACTACTATACATTCATATTAAGAGTTAATTAACCCTTTTACCTACTACTACTAATAATTACTACAGACTTTCTACTGCCCTATCTTAAAACAACCCAATTAGAAACAAGAAAAGGTAAGGAAACAACGGGTATAGCTACGGGAACAAAGTTAGATTGTTGGGGAAACAAAATGGGTATAGTTACGAGAACAAAGTTAGATTGTTGGGTACACAACGGGTATAGCTACGGGAACAAAGTTAGATTGTTGGGTAGACAACGGGTATAGCTACGGGAACAAAGGAAGATTGCTGGGGAAACAAAACGGGTATAGTTACGAGAACAAAGTTAGATTGTTGGGTACACAACGGGTATAGCTACGGGAACAAAGTTAGATTGTTGGGGAAACAACGGCTATAGCTACGGGAACAAAGGAAGATTGCTGGGGAAACAAAACGGGTATAGTTACGGGAACAAAGATATATTGCTGGGGTAACAAAACGGGTATTGTTACTGGGACAACGTTAGATTGCTGGGGTAACAAAACGGGTGTAGTTAACTTAAAAAGTTAACTACACCCGTTAGTTAGTTAGTTAGTAAAGTTTGATTGGTGGTGAAACTACGGGTATTGCTACGGGAACAAAATTGGATTGCTTGGGAAACAAAACGGGTGTGGTTACGGGAATAAAATCCAATTGCAAGGGTAGCAAAACTGGAATTATTTTGAAAATATAGTTACTATAACAAGATTTCATTTGGCAATAAAAACTAATGTGGTAACAATACACTATGGTCGGCTCTCCCGGATTAACGTTTTGTTGTTGAATTGACAGTTGTTTTTTCTCAGTGTGAAATCCATGAACACTGGATTGATTTTATTTGTAACAACAAACTTAACAATTTGTCGCGGCGACGGACATAGTTAATATGGTGGGAGCTAGCCTCTTATTGAAAATCCAACTCGGGACCGGTGGGAGTAAACCGGTGGTGTACCTACTAGTCTTTAAAGGTGTTTTGAATTATTAGTAAATCTTAAAAAGAAAAGCCTGACTTCTTTGTCCAAGTTAATCAAACAAACTAGTGAGAGGTTATTAAATAAAAAATATTATTAACCGTCGATAATTTTAAAACATTTAAAAAATATTAATAAAGTATTATTTTAAATATTCATAGCCGTTTCATGATTTCAACCGGAACTATAAAACATAAGGTAAGCTACTAGGGTGTTAATATTTGACTGGCAATTTACTAATTATACTTATCAGACTGGCTGGTCGGGTTATTCCTAAATCTTTGCTAGAATTCATAATATAATGTCACATAATGCGAATTAGTCGTCGGAATAGGGGAAAATAAGCCCCCTAAAATGAAATTTTCGTAACATAAAGTGCCAGAGATGATGTTACGACGCCCGAGTTGGATAGTGATGTTCCCGAAGGTTGTTCTCCAAAAGTTGGTTAGAAGAAGAAGAAAAACATTTATTAATAACACACACATACATAATATACAAAAAATAAATGAATGAGGCAGAAATTATACACACAAAAGAAAAAATAAGAAACAAAAAGAGTAGGTAATAAAACGAAAACAACGAGTGTGTTAGACGGTTATAATTTTTTTGGTTAGATGACTCGATTTAAATTAATCGTGTATTAAGAAGAAGCTTAAGTAAATATTTTTTGGGATTTGTAATTTATTGTATGTTTTTTCTATCAACAACATCTATTTAGAGGCATCTAGGTAGAGGCTCCTTCACAATATAATATTTACTTATATTGTGAAGGAGTTTCTTCCTCCTCCTGAAACTGGCACTTCTAAAATATTTATTATTAAAGTCTTTAATAGTTGTTCATAGTAAATGCTAAGATAGACTAAAATAAATAGTTTTTTAAACTTTTTTATGTCCCGTTTTTAATCTCCGTTAGCAAAACGATTCAAGTGGTTTACCCTTGCGCATTTAAAATGAGCGTACTACATATCGATAGCGAATAAAATGTTTAAATATTGCTAACTGTTGGGCACAAAACTTAAGTAAGAATAGTGACAACATTATTAATACCATCTCTTGAATGCAATAAAACTATCCAACCATCTAAGGAAAAAATAATTAATCGAGCACTCTAACAATGACATTGGCACATCACTAGTAGCCACTAAATGGCGCGGGGATCTGCGAGCCCTTATGTTTCTTAATAAATTATGAATATTTACCATCACGCCGCGCTTTACTGAGACATAATTATTTTAATCTGACTCAGAGACTGTAATTTTGCTAAATTGATGTTGTGAGTGGACACTTTGAGCAGTGATACCTCAGTGGATGTAAGCATCTGTTTGTCTGATGGCAAAATAATAAACTAGTTTTAAACGGTGGCTTATTAAAATACTATTCTTGTGGTCAAACCACCGGGGTTGGACTCAAAGATTTCGCGTTTAATTCCCAGAGGGGGGTACATTTTGTTGTGCTCCGTTTGGTTGATGGTATGTTTTGTTCTAGCTATCATCCTATCTAAGTTTTCGCCTTTACAACAATTTTATAGTAATAGCATTGTTATGTTCCGATAGTAAGAGGTAAAGACAGTTTATATTAGTAGACTTTATACGTCTTAGATTCTTGTCGTTACTTGTTATCATTTGATATGAAGAGAAAATTGAGAATAAAAACCAAAAAAAAAAAAGGATAATTCATGCAATTTTAAATTGTTATTTTGCCAAACAATGCTTTATTTTTTAAAACTTTCTGGCTCAGGGAGACACGAACCCACAACCTTTCGCAACCTCTGCGACTTTTATACAGCCACCTAAAAAGTTACTACATAAGTATTTTGAAACACAAAGTGTTTGCGGATTTGTGTCAGAATAACGTGTAATTTAGGACCCTCAGGTGCAAGCAGGGCTTAAAGGTACATTAAGGTTTTAATTAAGAAGCTCTGTCATAATCCACATGAGTCTGAGGCACAAAAAGGAAGGATTTTATCCTTCTCTCTATTGTAGTAGGAAATACTACGTCCGATTCATTAACTAAGGTTCAGGATGCTTTTGCCAGGCTTCCTTGTTATTTTCCTTGGTATTATTATGTACTCACCTACTGATTTTTCTAGAAAACATTATGTACCTATTACATAGTATTTTGGGCTTGGTTTGTCAGTTGGTAATATTCTTAGCAAACTAAACTTTTATATAATATTGAATATTACGAGAACACTTTCGAAGTCGATTATAGATAGTTTCTCAGTGGTTGACACTTATCGCCACTAGCTTGGGTCACACATAGCGACTAATCGCTGCGAATGCCTACTCGCCGCGAGTATTCACTGTATGTGACCGGCTATTCGCTGCAAACAGGTACAGTCGCCGCGAGCTGAATTCGCCGCGATTTGAATTGAGCATGTTCTATTTTACTCGCCGCGAGAATTCGCTGTGTGTGACAGGGTACTCGCTGCGAATAGCCATTCCGCTCAGCGCGTCGCTCTAGGCACGTCTGTGCTGCAGGTCATTTTGTAATTAATTAATTATGTTTCTGTAATCTTCTGGTTCTTCTGCAGCCAATTCTTTTAAAAGGGTATTAACTCAATCCATTTACGAACCCATTTTCACTTCTTGTGGGTTGTGAGCTTAATCAGCATTTGGTTTGCTAACTGTGCACATGCCAACCGAATACACTGACGTGTGCGACGAGCAGACGACATTTTGAATTTGCGCACTAACAGACTGTCGAAATTCTCGTGTAGAACTCGCTGTGTGTGACAGGCAGGCAGCGAATTGTGGCTGCGATCATTATTCGCAGCGAATGCACTCGCAGCGAGTATTCGCTGTGTGTGACCGAGGCTTTACCAATACGTGAGATGAACCAAGCGTCCACAGTTGTGAAATTAAAAAAAGCTTGTAAATTCACCTCTGTGGTTAAGAACACTGGTTTAGACCCAGAGGTCCCGGGTTCGATTCCCAGCTGGTAGGCCTTGTTAGCTGGTTTGGTTTGCTACCACCATCTTAACTAAATATATGTCGCCATAATATAACAATATGTCACATTGTTGTGTCCCGGCAGCTAGAGATAAGATATCTACCTCAAATAAAAAAAAATAAAAGAAATCTTTTAAAAAAATGATTGGTTTTAGTTATTAAAATATGCAGCAACTAAATTACGAATATTGATGTTATCAATATATTTAACTGGTTTTCAAGCATATCAGTTAAGTGATTCTGTTGTAAATTGAATAATAGTGTTTTTTTTGTGGTGTTTTCGAAAGTAATTATGATCGAGTCCAAATTATACAATGTATTTAAGCTAGCAAATTCAAGATAAAGACATGAATTTACCTATATCAACATTTCAGATTCGTGAATCATATTAACAGCCGAAATTAGTAACCTATTTCTGGTAAGAGATAGGCCTATCTTAGTTTAGTAACCTAGCAACCGCTGTTATTTTCCGATAATTAACAGAAATAACTAAGCAACAAATCTTTAGTAGGCATATCTCTTGCTGAGGATAGGTTATTAATTTCGGCGGTTAAACTATTCGCCGAATGTTGGTGCATTTTTTCAGTGTGTCGCCTTAATAATAGGTGAGATGACTCATGTGGCCAAGCGTCCACCGTTGTAAAATTTTGTGAAAAAAGGTTGTAAAATAAACTCGGGGCTTTATTTAGTTTTGCACCAATGCACAATTGGTCCGAAGTCTCCCTTTAACTTTTCTAAAGTCAGCTGATTCAATAGTTGTTCTTTAAGTTAACTCTATGTGCTTTGTTCCCAATTAAAGCACTGTAATTGTCCAAAAAATCGAGGCAAGCCGAAGCAATGGGTAACTCGATTATCGGGACGGTATTTTCTTTTGGACAAAAGCGATCCCTTCCATGGAAGGTTCGTTTAAAGAAGTAATTACATGAGCGGCAAGTTTCGACGATCCCGTCTAGGTTGCGGGTAGGCTGTGGAATTAGGCTCGTTGCGAGTCGTCTAAGATGAACAATGAACCTCTTTAGATTGACATAATAAGTTTTTTCTATATTTTTATAGTATTCCTATATATATATATATATATATATATATATATATATAGGAATACTATAAAAACTATACTATACTATATATATATATATATATATATATATATATATATATATATATATATATATATATATATATATAGTATTTTGACGACCTCCTTGGTCGAGTGGCTTGCACACCGGTTTTCATGGTGTCGCTATCTCTGAGGTCCCGGGTTCGATCCCCGGTCGGATCAATTTAGAAATACCTGTTTTTCTATATTGTTTCGGGTCTGGGTGTTTCCTATGTATAATAAGTATGTATTTAAGTATATTAAGTATATTTATCAGTTGTCTAGTTAACCATATAACGAGTTTCTTAAGGAAGCTTTTCTTGGGACTAGATAATTGGTGTGAGTGTAGGAAACATTTATTTATTTATTTTATTATTTATTTATAATAATAGATAGAGTACCTTTATTTGATTACTAAACAGTTGTTGAATATTTCATTTGAAATGAGAGAATTATTGCCTAAGAACATAGTGCGTTTACGCAATTCGGGTTTTGTTATACAGTTTGAGATGCCGACACGCTTTTTTAAATATAGTTTTAGCATTCTTATTTAAATAATATAAGCATTGTTTCATCAAGCCATTTTTTTTAATAATAATTATCACAAAACGATGTTATATTTAATTATTTTAGTAAATTTTATAACTAAATAAAAAAAACCAAACAACAACTTTAAAACATTTTCTTTATTTCTAACAAAGGTATGTCGAATCAATCCTAAACACGTCTAATATAATAATTACGAACAACTGACACAATCTGCTTATGACACTAGCTGATTATATAAGCAGCTTCCACGTCGCAACACGTATTGTAAGCCATACCTCAATTACAGCGTGCAGCGCGCCTAGCCGTTTCGAGACGTGTCTAATTTCTAGTTCCCCCGCGACACATCAGTATGCGGCTCGCGCAGTCTCCGGCAATAACGCAAATTCGTTTCGGCGAACATCTTGCTAATAGAGTTTCACTAATTTATAAGAACGTTAAGCCGCATTCACCGGACCGGGGCGTAAAACTGTCCGCGGTCGAGCTAAAAAGGATTTGATGTTGCCCTACTACATATTTGATGTGGCTCAATCTCTCCTCTCGGAGGTGAGCTTAATTATGTACGCAACTCGGCGGCGTTGGCCGGCGAGATATTGTTTTTTTAGCTTAATTTCTGGAATGCTCTTTCTCAAATATTGTTTGAGTTTGAATTTTAGTTTTCCTTAATTTTTTCTAAGGTTTATGGCGAGAGTAAATTGTAGCAAATCGAATCAAAATCCTTTACACATACATAGTATTTTTGGACGTCAAAATCTAAACTTCTTAAACCGCAAAATATTAGTAATAGTAGGTACCGAGAAAAACCGCAAAATATTTGGCTATTTCACAAGGGCTATTTCGCTCTCCAGTTCAGTGTTGCAGATGTAATTTAAGTAAAATAAATTAAAATGTATTACAAACACAATTAACAAAAACATGTAAAACTAATTATGAGGTCTATATGAGGTATATCAAAGAAACTACTTAATTAGACACATTTACGTAACTGCTACGAAACTACTTAGCAGTATTTAAGTAAAGTAAATAACCTTTAACTGTCCCACAGCTGGGACAATCAAACAAAGTCATTACTACAATAAAATTGATGGGTCACCACGCTTGCCAAATCATCACCAGCATATAAGCGTCCCACTGCTGGGCACAAGCCTTCCACATGATCAGTAGCACGTGGGGATATTGGGCCATAACCCACCACGCTTGCCAAATGCGGGTTGATTAACACAAACCCGGGCTTTTGCCCAACCTGGGAATTGAACCTGAGGCCTTCGGGTATAGGGCAAGCACTTTGATGATGCGCGAAACTACTTAATTAGACATACTTAGAGTTAGAGTTTTAACAATTTTATTCAACATTTTTGTAGCCTGTTTATCAGCCTCGCTATAATTATTAATTTCCTTGAGCTTCTTTAATTTTGTTGTCCAATATCTTTAAAATAAATTTTGAGGGTCTGTTCTATTCTAAGTTATCATTAAAAATGAGGACGGACGGAATAATGTTGTTATTTTATAAGATCCTTACTGCAATACTGTCTTTTCACTAACTTTATGGTCACTCCGAACTTACTCCCGACTTTTTAAGGATAGAAAAACGTGACAGTCCACCCTTATTGCAAGATTATGGTAATACGACAATATTAAAACTTTGTAGTATTTTTGGAGCTATAAAGTAAGCAATATGAACATACTGGGAAAAGCATGTTGTATTGCGATTACAAAGGTACCTAGTAGTTCAGTAATACGCTAGCATTTCTAGTCGCCCTGAATACAAAGAACTAGTACTACAAGGAATGGCTTTCAAAAATGTTGAAATGTATGAAAGTACTATAGAACAAGGTCTTTAAAAATAACTTTAAAATAAAAATATATATTTACTATAATTTTTCATAGACTCCAATTATGAAAAATGTACGGATAGTTAACCCTTGGAACCACTTTTTTACTTTTTAAAAATGAGCAGGATTTAAACTCGCACTTCCAATTGTGCTATCTTAGCTCCTGAATGGAGCTACCGTGACCCGTGCGAATTTATTTACACTTTCTACCCTTAAACATATGTTTTACATCTTACTCTTATCTTACATTCTTCTCCACAGTTAAAAAATAGACGTCCTGAATGGGTAGTAGTTAAAAAAATGTTTGGACGATTCAAAAGCACTTTTCTAAAGTTTATTTCAAAAAAAAATAAGTGACTTTGACTTTGACTTTACGGGTAAGCACTTGGCCTTCAATCACCTGATGTCAAGTGATGATAAAGCCGAAGGTGGAAGCGCACTTCACCCGGAATCCTCAACTACTGAGGCTACATACCTACTTTGTAAGCCAAAGGAGATTTATTCAATGTCAACAACTACGGAAGAATGGCGTCTTGTTTTGTAAGTATGTAAGATATCTCTATATAAAAATACGTGAAGCAAAAACTTTGTACCCCTTTTTACGAAAATTGCGCGGACGGAGGAGTATGAAATTTCGCACACTTATAGCTTATATAGAGAAGGACTGCAGAATGCTAATTTTTTTTAAAATTATGCATAAAAATACATTAAATTAAATAAACATTGTTTCATACATTTTTCAAAAATTTCAAAAATGGAAGAGGAGCCGTCGATATTTGTCAATGCCAATCCAAACTCACATTCTATCTTTTTTAATTTTTCATTGCTTAGGATACAATCCGTGCAGCCTTAATAAAATATTGTTTCAAAAATGGAATCGGAGGAAAATTACGGTCGATTTTCGACCAATGGGCGACCACTAGTTTTAATAAATTTGCGTTAATTACCTACAACAACTTTTTTAATATCTTTTTTTATTGAAAACAAAAGTGAATAATTATCATTCTTTACCTGCATATTTGCCATATCCAGTGAATCTCAATCTGCGGGCACACCAGCGGCTGTCGTCGTAAAGCGAGGAGACGCGGCGATCGTAAACTTAAACAGGGCTTACTGCAGTTGTGGCCTGCTGCCATACGTTTGACCCTACAGAGCCGATGGATTACGGCGCCCGTATTGCGTGCCTTACACCTAGTTTATTGTGACGCCCATCTAATGGTTAAGTTAAGGCTGTAAGATAATAAAAGTAGTTTAAAGGCGGAAAGTTAAAATTTCACGGTAACTAAACTTAATTGAAACGAATCTTAGATATTTTGCCGCGGTAATGTCTCCTATTGGGCCCAACCTTACCTACATGAGCTAACGGAAATAGAGCCAGAACCCACGGTTCAGAACGAACATTGAAATGTATTTTACTCTTTTTAACCGACTTCAAAAAAGGAGGAGGTTTTATGTTCAACGCGTATTTTTTTCTATGTATGTCCAGCGATTTCTCCATCATTTGTGAACCGATTTTTTAAATGCTACACTCACTATTTCTCATCATGTCGGTTCACTAATGCAATTTATTGGATGTTTACCAATACTATTTACTACTAACAATACTATCTATCTAGCGAAAACAACCAGAACCGACCGAACATACAGAGGCTTGCACATTAACCTATTCAAAGCTGTCAAAAATCTTCAATAAAAGTTTAACCATATGCTACATACTTATAAAGTTGAAAGTCTATTGAGGAAAGACAGCCTTTAGATTTGACAGTCTGAAACTCCTGGCGTGTGTACCATTCAAAACACGGAGCTCGAGATATTTTAAATTATATTATAAGCGAAAGTGGCTTAACTGGCAAGATCGCAAGCAGTACACTCGTCTTATATAATAACTAGCTGACCCGACAGACGTTGACCTGTCTAAGTTTTAATAAATATGTACCAAAAACGCCATCTTTAAGATTAATCCAAAGCGGCGATTCCCATACAAAATTACCAATGTTGAATTCTTCGATTTCGCAGCTTTGTTTTTAGGATATCTAGCGTGATAGTCGCACAGCAAATCTTTCGATTGACACACCTCCATATTGTTGAACCATCGTTGTTGCATTTCGTATTTTTATTGTAACGATGTCCAGTATACAATAAAGTTTGAAATCCTTTTTGATTTTCACAGAATTGCAATTCTAAATTCTCTTCCATCTTTTCCAACACGCGACGCAACCGACATGAATATCGACGTCAAAGAGAAAATTAACCATAGTTTTTTTTTCTTTTTGTTGATGGCTTCGTGCGATTAGCACATTTAGCCAGTGTCAAAGTAATTTTTCTAACATACATAAATAAACAATATTTCTTTTCTGTATGATGATGATGAATGTTATTAGAAATGAGAAGTGAGAAATGAAACCCCCAACCCCTCGAGTATCTCAGTAAAGATGTGGGGCTTTAATAGATCCTCGGGCGGATTTCTTGAGAGAATTTGAAAAGTGACGTTGCACTGTTTTGTTTCATTTGCCAACACTCATGCACACTCACGAACACTTAACGGTTAATAATCCTCCATTATTTCACATTAATATTCGAAATATGTAACACAAATTTTAGAAAATAAAACAAAACCGCAGACATGACTTCACTTTCCCGCCAAGAAGGTCTATTCTAACCATAGTTTATCAATATGAAGTGGCCAGTACCTACTTTAGATAAAGAGAAAGTAAAACCACTTCTGAAATACAACAGTGTCGGCAGGAATACACGAATAGATATTGGTCATTTGGCGTATAAAGTATGTCATTATGCGGATTGGTTATTTTGCGAATAAAATATTGGTCATTATGCATATTGGTCATTATGCGTATTGGTCGATATACGTATTGGTCAATACGCGTTTTAAAAAAAAAGTTATTGGTCATTATGCGTCGAGAACTCGAGAGGGTTTTTCTGAGATTCGCCTTGTTTTTTTTTCTAGAGCTTAGTTATAGACGAACTAAGTCAACAAGTGCACTAAGAGGCCAGGCACTGGACATGTTACCTTAGATTGGACCGATAACAATATTCAGCCGCATTTTAAAAACGTCATATCATTTTCTAATAACTTATGTTTAAAACATAAAGACTCGTTATTTTACCAACAATGTTGGTAAAACTTAATAATATTTGTAAGTTACTTTCTGCAACAACATTACAGTCTAGTGCATCGTGTAAGTTTGAGGACTAATAGCATTAATGACGTCATTTGGCGGTCACAACGAGTATCTACGTACGGAGCAGTTCGCGCGTTCATTAAGACTGAACAGCTTTTGAACTTGGACACTTATGATGGCGGACACGAACTATTGGCTATGAACGTTGTTACTTTAATTATAATGTAATAGTATATTAGTGTACTTAGATAACATTGAGTATATTTCTGTAAGTAAAAAAGGTTTTAGAAAATAGGTTGAGATGATGTAGAACGAAAAATTTTTTTTAAAAAAGTTGATGTAACAAAAGACGGTTGCTTTGCTAGGTTGAATCTGTTTTACTACTCACTTCAGGATACAAAATCTTTTAAATCGAGGTGTAAGCGAATCTTTCAAATACTGTGCTGTAGTTTCACTGATTTTACTTAAGTTAAAATTAAAGTGCTTTTTTTATTAGAACCATACTTAATTGTTTATTTTTAAACTGCTCTCTTCGAAATACAAACAACTTAGTTATGTTAACTCCGCATCGTAGCCAGCAACGCGAAACGATCAAAAATTCGTAACTTCGATTACGTCATTTTTTAATAGGAATCATAGGAACAAATTTAGGATTTTTTACTCCAAAAAAAAAATAAGTAAAAGAAAAATAAATACTTTAAAACGTTTCATAGCTCACATAACAACACCGTACCGTACATAAACAAAATTATGAATATCCGCAAAACGAGTCCACTCCACGTCCCAACAGTCCTTACGTTAGTTAGTTTTGTGCAAAAAGGACAAAATAAAAGGACAAAAACGCCACTGTGGCTCGGCTGGCCGTCTGCCCGCAGCTCTAGTATTCTCGAGTACTTAAACTGCAGATTTGCAGTTACTGTACGATCAGCAAGTTAGGTTGCTGAATAATTTTAGTATTGTGTCATAACAATTTATACCTGCCTTCTGTTACAAATCGTATGGCGCTTGGCAACTTAGTTGCTGTGACTTAGTAAAATGTGTCCGCGTGTTTTGCTGACCGTGATATGTCGAGTGACATTGCTCTATAAGTATCACATGAAACTGGGAATAACATTTTTACTTTGTTGGTATGTTTAAAATTGTTATCGCTATCGTCATTAGCTTCTTGACATATCACTACAGGCTTAACCACATACACAACTACAAAAGACTTTAAAGTAATAGATTACTTTTTTTTATAAAAATAACTTAAGTTTATCATTATCTTGTTGTTATGTAACAACTGTGTCTAAATTTGTATTTAGATAAGGATTTGTAGGTGATAATAATCATAAATTGTTGTAAATTTTGTTTGTGTAAAACCATTGTTTGCGCCGTAATCTGCCGCTAAGCAGAATGCTGCTTGAATGAATTACGGTGCGTGGTCGCCATTTAGTTGGATATTGAGCAGACTCCTAACGGAGTGACGGTGAGCACTTGGCCTTCATCTCACCTGATCTTAAGCGATAATAAGGCCGAAGGTGGAAACCGTGGTGGAAGCACTTTATCCAGAACCAGCCCATCACTACCCCGTTACCGGTTGGCGAGGTACAGCACGCGCCCGACGATATAGTATACGTATACAACGTGTAACAAAAAGGTGTGGTCAAAATGAAAAGATTCAAAGTGTATCCCATCTAGAACTTATGTGTTGTTATTAAGACATAATTATTAACTTTAATTTGTCATGCGATGGTTAATGAAATATTTACATTAGTGAAGTCATGCGCGTCGGGCGCTCGTTAGCAAGCAGTGATCATGAATGTAACTACACAGAGGTTACTAAACCGGGTCCATATTGGCTCACCTAAAGTTTTTTACCCGAAATTGTTATTCCTACCGATCACTTTTCCTAAAATTTTTCTTCCTAAAGTTTTTATTCATACAATTTGTAGTACTACAGACGATGATCATAATACTCATGTTTCCGAAAATTGTAATTAATAATATCACTAATGTAAATATATTTAAACTCCTACTGTTGTTTTTCATAACGCTTTTATCCCTAAACATAATTTCCATTGTAAAGTGATGTATATGAACGTGAGAAACGCCCTAAAGTCGCTTCTGGCACTCGCCGACCGCTGCCGCTGCCGCGACATGCTTGCTTCGCTCGCTCGGCTCGTGCGCTGTGTTTAAGTCAACCTAACCCGCTCGTCGCTTCGCTACTCGCTAACCTAAGCGAATTTATTTTAAAGTCGCTTCAAATAAAAAAGATATGATTTTGAATAATAGTGTAAAAGACGGTTATGTCGAGAAAATATAGGAAAACAAATAAAAGTATAATAGATGTTTATTGCTACTGACATTATGAAGTTGAATTATGTAATTATGAACATTAGAAACAGAGCAGTTAGGAATAGTGATTGTTAGGATGAAAAATGTAAGGAAGAACATTTTCGGAGTTCCAATTATCGGAGTTGAAAATTTAGGTAAACTTTGGCGCACCCTACTAAACCACTAGGGCCGAGTCTAGTTTATTTTGATGTGACTTCACAATAGAAATATTTTATTAAAAATTGCAAAACACACTAAAGCTAATAATCATTACTTAGTAACTCTGCATACGAGATCTAGATGGGATACACTTTGGATCTTTTCATTTTGACAACACCTCTTTTTGGAATAGAATAGAATTTTTATTTGCTTAATAGCATGTACATAGATTGTGGATAATAAATCAATTAAATGGAATCAACAGTATTATACCTTATAAATGTGGGCAAATATTTTATAAAATTAGTATTAACAATAACAAATCATTAGCACAATAAATTAGGAACATTAATCATATTATTTTAAAATTATGGTACAGTCAATATGTCAATGTGTCAATTTCGATTAGTTAATTACCTATTTATGTCATTAAAAAAAATGTAGTACTTAATAACAATTCTTAATAATTCAGTTAAACATGGAACTAATATATTCAAATTGATATCAACATCATTTTTTACAAATATTCAATTCAACAATGTCAAGATTTCTTAGTCTTTCTGTTACACGTTGTATATACGAAGTCAAAAGGAACAAAGTTTAAAGATTTTATATAATACTAGTGGCCCGTCCCTGCTTCGCACGGGAGGGCATTTTATATAGCCCATGTTATTCAGCGCTAATGTAGCATTCTAATGGTGAAAGAATTTTTTAAATCGGTCCAGTAGTTTTTGAGTTTATTCGTTGCAAACATACATACATACAAAAATAAAAAGGTTTCCTCTTTATAATATTAGTATAGATTTCACCAAAAACGTAGCGTAACTATAATGTTTACGGCAAATCACACAGCTAAAGATACACCAAAAGCTTCGACTTCGCGAACAATTTAAAGTCACATCCCCTTGCTTAAGATGCATTGGCTCATTCCAAACATAGGATTTAAGGTCTGGAGAGGCCGGCAGCGCAAATGCGACAATTCGTAGTCGCCCCGAGCCGCAACAAGCATTAGCACTAAATGACATCAACGAAAAATCTTCGCGACGAACGACGACGCCCTGATACGAAATGTTGGCGTAAAAAGATTTTTCCGCTTGCCACATTTACGGGATTCCGGAGGCTTTCATTAGCCTTTATATTAGGAATTGGTGTTTGACGGCCCATTTGATATGGTGGTGGATTGTTATCCAGGATCTGTGTGAACTGGACAGGTTTATGATATTATGATACTGATCTAAATTTCCTAGTGTGTATGTAAATGGCTATACCGTACGACAACAACCGAATCAAACAACAGCGTTATTGGTCAAAGGATGCAGAAAGGAACACAGGGTTGTGAAACGTGGTCACCCATTCGGCAACGTGACATTACGAACGTAGCTTAGCTTTTACGATTGTAAATGTAATATTAATTAAAAAAGAGAAATAATAAATTGATCCACAAAAAAATTGTAGGCTAGCACCTAAAATGCTAAGTTAACATCTAAATAGTAGTTTAGGTGCTAACTTAGTATTTTTGTGGGTTAGGTTAGATTAGCTTGGTGATCGATTAAATACAACCCTTTAAAAATAGTTTTTTAGATTTTGTTAATGTTAATCTCGATGAGGAGCTCGATGGCGCAGTGGTAACAGCGCCCGGTCTGCGAGTGCTGAGGTTAAGCAACTTTCGCAACGACCGGACATCGGATGGGTGACCAAAAAGTTATCATCTCGAGCTACTTCGTGCTTCGGAAGGCACGCAAAGCCGTTGGTCCCGCCTAAATAAAAATATACATAAATTAAACGTAATATTATAAATTATGTCTAAAAATATGGGACCAATAAGCTACTGGTTTAAGGGTTAAATAAATACGAATGGTTATCCAATGCCCACTACTATCAGCTAAAGAAGCATTTTGCCAACGAAATGCTTAGTGCAAATTCTTTTTCCTAGATTTTCTAACTAGTCACAGACTAATAGCTTTGCAACCATCTTGCCACTAGATGGCTGCTTCGATAAACTCGATCTAAATGAGTAAACAACATTCAAAAGGCACTCTGATAGTCAAACTATTTTTCATTGCAACATTTTCTGTCAGAAGTGAAAGCTTCGTAGAGTGGTGGCATCAATATTCAACAGGACCTAGTGACTTCATCTTTTTTTTAATTTCAAAAGGAGGCAAACGAGCAGGTGGGTCACCTGATGGAAAGTAATCACCGCCGCCCATGACACCCGCAAAACCAAAGTAATCGTAGATGCGTTGCCGGCCTTGAGGAAGGAGTTGGATCTTGAGGAGAGAGTAGGAATTGGGAGGGGGGAGGGGTGAGAGATGGGCCATTAAAAATATTATAAGATATAGAAGAGCTGAGATGATGATTGTGTTGATGATGAAAGCGGATTAACAGCTTCCTTGTTTTATTACAGTAAAGTTTAAATAAAATTCATTGTCATTACGATACCTATATTTTTGAATATAGTGAAGCAGTCTGACATATAAAGCTGTTGTGAGATTTGTTGCAAACGCAATATATAGCGGGGCCGTCCTTATGAGGTCGCAGGAGTGTTTTTTTTAGCGGGTAAGCACAGTGCCTTGATCTCACCTGATGTTAAGTGATGATAAGGTCAATATGATGGAAGCGCACTTAACCCGGGATCCTCAACTAATGAGGTACTAGCTATCTTATCTCTAGCTGCCGAAACACAACAATGCTACAAACATTGATGTTATGGCTGTTATGGCTGGTTATGGCATTTATTACATTATGACATTTAGTTATTTGTATAAAAACCAATTATTGCGTCATATCTTATTATCGTTGTGAGTCTATTAATATCTCTTTGTTCTACACACACGCCTTCCCACAACTTTACATGGAAAGTGTCATTGGAGGTAATGATGCCATATCCCAATATGTTGGCTCAATGCGAGTTCATTTAAAGCGTTAATTGCTTTATAATATCAAAAATCTATATGTAACGCAACCTTCGTGCAAACGTGAAGATACATGGAATTAGTAAGATTTTAGAAGTCATTTAAGGGTTGATAAAATGGCGCACGTACTAAACCAGCAGTGGTCGGCAAGCTTTTAGCAGGTAAGGGTCACATAGAAATAGAAACATAAAATGACAAATATTAAAAAAAAAAGTTTTTTCTGTCGTCTCTCATTAATAAGTCGGTTCACAATTATTAAAATATTTATAAAATCAGACACAAAAACAAAAAGAATTAAATATTGTTTTCTATAGTTTACGCGAACACTACACATTGTAAAGAAACAACTTTTCACAACTTCCTGTGACCACGGAACCTGCAAAGGGTTCGAACGTCAGGATAAACATTAATGTATAAAAAAAACGCGAGTATATCCGTGAAAGTTGTTTCTTTTCAAAAGAAATTAGCTCTTCAAAATTAAAAAAAGAACATGGCTAAGCTCACGAGCCGTAACAAGCTACGCGGGCCGCAGGTTGCCGACCGCTGTACTAGACAACATGAGTCAACGCCTGGCGCCACTCCACCGCGTTTCAGGAAACCCTTAACCCGTCACCGATATGGCAATAACAGACAATCTAGGAACGACTGTTCGAATCGAACCAATTTTCATTTTGAAATAATAATTTGATAGAGATAGACACTTCAAATGTCATAATGTAACTTTAAGTAACAATCGAAAGTGTTGTAGTACAAGTACTACCAATAGTACACTTTTGTAATAAAATTTTACTAGAAAAAAAGACTTACCTATATATAGCATTGTGAATGCGAAATTTAAAATAATATAAATACTTTTACTATGTTTATCATAAGCCTATAAACACTAGGTATCTATATATCTATTACTTCGTTAGAAGTCCATAGAAAGATAGCTGATACGTTGTACTGTCATGGGTTGATACACGTTTGCATTGGTTCTCCTGATATGCTAGAGAAGTTAAACTTCTCTGTTCCTCGTGTAAACAGTCGCCTTCACAATAGGAAAATGTTTGCACCGCCATTATACAAGTCTAACCTTTGTAGGCACTCCCCAATAAATCGAATGTGTCTATATTGTAACGCGGTTCGTTTCGATGTGGATCTATTTTCTGTTTCTCTAAATGTATTAAGAAGTAAATTAAAAACAATTTATAAAAATAAGTAAAGCAAGTTTATGTTTCATCAAATTTGTAAAGCGTATTTCTGGAACTGTGTTAGCTCATGTTGTGTCTACTTGTAATAGGCTGCAGCTATTGCACGATCATTTGTTAACATACTATAATTATATTTTTAAGTTAAGCTTTTAACCAGTTTGTAGACCTTTACAAAAAAAAACACTTTACTGCTATCCTACACTTTAAGTGGCGGTATCGTAAAAAAGTTCGAAGTTGAAAGTAAGATTCGACCTCATTTGATAACAATTAAGTTTTTTCAAAAACTTAAGTTCACAAAGGTCAAATAACAACTAGAATAATGTTTAAAATAACTGTTTTATACGTTTAATGTTATTCTGGAATTAATTATTTTTGTTGTCTATTTGTGGGTTTTGTATTCCGATAGTAAAATCGGAAAGCGTAATGAAGTACAGAAACAGCTGACTCTATACGTACACGCTCAAAGCAACGGCGTCACTAAAAATAAACAGACAGACGACAACACGAGGGTGGTAACTGGAAGATTATACGGCACAAATCACATCATTAGAAAGAGCGCAGACACGACCTGTTTGTAACAAGTAATGGCAACCTTTGTTCTGTATCTTTAAAAACACAATTTGGTGATGAGCCGAACGTTATGTTGGTCTTGTTGAAACAGATGGTGTTTATTATGTGTTTATGTGGCTTATATCAAATACGTAGTAAAAACTTCTTAAGCTTATAATGATGTAATCGTTTAGTAGTTAGACTAAAAGTGTGCTTCTAAAGCTCTTATATTTTTCAGACGTCAACGCCATTAGTTAGCGCGGTAAAAATATGTAATTTATGTAAATGTAAATTAAACAAACTAATTATGAGACGACTAACAATATCAGTCTTGCTGTGACCACGCACGTGCTTGTCCTGTAAAAGGTTCAAGACGTCAGGATAAAATGAAAAGCGAATAAGTTTGTAAAAAGTGTTTCATCGTAATGTTTGTAAATGGCAAAAAAGTTGCCATCTTAAAACGTAAATGGGTTTGACTTCTCACCTTTTCTGGTGCTTTTTCATTTTCCTATGAAAACACAGTATTCTGAATTCAAATGTTACCATTCAAAATAATCATATTCCCCAGAAAATACATTGTAAAAAGTTTCAACTAGCAACACTCCGCACGAGTCACCCGATCGGAACAAGTTCAAGTGTGATCGATTTCCGAGCGACAATGGCAAATCATGGAGTTTTACGGCTCCCGACGCTCATCAGTCTACTTTGAATTTTCATGAAGCCACGGGTACATGTCCATGACCGGTAGCAATTAGGGAAACCTCCTTGGTTGCAAGTCGCGCGGTTATAAAACTTTATGTACGCATATAAATTTAGATGCCGAGACATGTTTTATTGTGGCCTCGTAAAATTTGGGGTCGGAAAGACCGACATATTTATTAAATACGAACAAGCTCGTAAACTTGAATGCAGCGTCTTCGTGCCGTAGCATCGATAACATCATCGAACTATTTCTGGTGTTCGCTTGTTCGCGAATCGATTGTCGATATTGATTTGAGCGTGGCGACTATCAACTTCTTGATGGTGTATCAACTATTTAAGATTTAGATACCGAATGGGTGCCCAATTTTATAGCCGAGTCTTTGTTAGGAGTATTATTTTGTAATCTGTAGAACATAGTAGAGTATTATTTATTTTCAGAAAACATGGTACTTTAGTACCGTGTGTAACGTGAATGTGTTTTATGTTTTATATGTGGAGGTTGTATTAGCTTGTAGGTGCTAATTAGTTGCACAATTACCAGTGTTGGCTGTAAACCTTCTTATGAGTAAAATAAAATTTATAAAATAAAAATTTACCAATCTAACAATAAACTGCCTTAAAATTGTTGTATCAAATTAAATCAAATAATAGTTTATTGCGGATAAACAATCTATAATTAAAATTCAATATTCTATTGTATCGCTTCTGTGGTAGAATAAATAAAAATATAATTTTTGATTTCATGCGTACAACTTATCACCACTCAACAGTCTCATAGCACAAAACAAGGACACTGCAAAAGGTTAGTTTCATACAAGACAACAGAACAGAACACATTGACAACTTCTCACAGACACGGAATCTCGGTTTGAGATGGTCCGAGATTTCTCCTTTTGTTTCCTCCTTTGAGTTCCGTCCCTCTTTTGGGTTTGTGACCTCCTTGGTCGAGTGGTTTGCACACCGGTTTTCATGGTGTCGCCATCTCTGAGGTCCCGGGTTCGATCCCCGGTCGGATCAATTTAGAAATACCTGTTTTTCTAAATGGTTTCGGATCTGGGTGTTTCCCATGTATAATAAGTATGTATTTAAGTATATTAAGTATGTTTATCTGTTGTCTAGTTAGCCATTTATCGAGTTTCTTAAGGAAGCTTTTCTTGGGGCTAGATAATTGGTGTGAGTGTGAGAAACATTTATTTATTTATTTATTAATTTATTAATTTATTTGTGTATGCATTGCTCGAGCGCGGTATGTATTAAGCTTATCTTCAGGGGTCTCTTTATTTCGTGCTCATAGTCCTTCAAAACCACGATGTCTAGATCATAACATTAAATATTTATAAAATACAGTGACAAAATTAAATGCCTACTCGACCCAGCCAGGAATCGAATCTGAGTCTTCCGCAATCCGGGCGGCTGCACTGACCATTATGCTACCGGGAAGGCTGACGTGAGCACTGAATTTTTTTTCACTGCTTTCAAATGAACTGCTTTTTAACTTTTTCACTGTATTTTATAAATATTAAATTGTAAAAATAAAAAGTAAAATTCATAACATTAAAATTAGTCACCAAAATGATGACTATTGTGAAAATGGTTTAGCATTTGCAATCACTCAAATGCTCCAATTACAAACATGTTTAAAAATAGACCATTAATGGTCTATTTTTAAACTCCGTTTCCATATTGGTTTCCATTTTGTAATCTTGATATTGATGTTGACAAACCGACTAAAATAATTATGTATCCGATCACGTATCGCCTGAGCGCCTCGGGGAATCCCTATGACGCACCGGCCTGGAAATACCAAACACCAGCAGGACGGTTTCACACAAGAAAATGTCTTTCCTCGAAAAGGTACGGAACGCAGCTGAATTGTAGCCGAGCTATTATTATCTGAGCGACGAGTTAATATTCAAGTCAATTAAGGACTCTTCCGTTTAAATTATTGATGAAACTTTTAAATGACAGTACCTAAGAAGTTGTCCGCTTGATGATGTTAAGCGGTCACTAAAACTAATAACTCGCAACACTATTAGGTAGTGTGTGCTGACTTTGAGTCTGTACTCCGGCATTGATTGTAATCTGTTTGTATACCTATGAAAATAAATAAATATTTAGTTTTTATGCCTCTACTCCCAGTAATTTTACTTGATCTCATCCGGAAGGCAGAAATTCAGGACTCTGCTGCTTGGCGGCAGAAAAAGTATGATGGGGTAGTCATCCAGATGAGCTCTGTCTAAGCACCTGGCAAAATGATAATTGGTATCTGAGGGTGAATCTTTATTGCTTTTTGATGTGTAACATCTTTCCGCTCGCTTTCTATATAAAGCAATTTGTGGGAGTGGTTTCGTGAAATGGGACGGAAGTATGTGTAACAGTGTAACAGGAAGTCGGGAAAGCGAGCAAGCGCGCGCCATTTGGTAATTTTAAAATCGATCTAAAAAAATCTAAAAAAATCTAATGAGTATTTACTGCATTTATTTTATAGTTAAAAAATGATATAATACCTGACCCATTTTTTTCAGAATATTATGTTAAAATTGTATATTACTAAGGTGAGATGTCAAATGTTACACATCATATGCGACTACTGTAAGGCTCGCTCGTTTTTTTTAAATATATTTTTTCTTTACAACGGGGAAAATCATGGTCTTCATTTCATCTGATAGTAAGTGACGAAATCTTCAACCACAGTGGAACTATCTAGATGTTATCAATACTGTTGTTATGGTAACTGACTTAGATAAGATGATGGTAACTAGCCAGGCCTGCTTAGATCAAGCCATTTCTCAGACATAACCATAACTGTGGTACCGTTCCCGTCCTAGATTCTCCGAGGGCCTGTTACAACCCTCGCTCAGTTTTACCTCCACACAACCTTACCACAAGTTCCTATAAGACTGTTCATGATCCCCTATAACCTAATTGGTCTAAAATAGAGTATTTCACTCATTTTGATACCATTCACAATAAATGTGTAATTTAATCTAATCGTTATTTTCCCAAAATATCATAGCTTCAGTAAAAAATTGTTAGTAGGTACCTATTTTGACCCCATTTACATTAACTGTTATAATATAATATTTGTTGGCACTCAAGGTCTAGATTAAATGATTATAATTTTACAACTAGTTATTAAATACATGACTGTTTGTTGTCCAAAATAAAGTTTAAAAAAACCGGCCAAGTGCGAGTCGGACTCGCGCACAAAGGGTTCCGTACCATTATCTATAAAAATATTTCAAGTTTCTACCTGTTATCGTAATTAAGACCGAGAAAAAATTGGGAAAAAATCACGTTTGTTGTATAGGAGCCCCCCTTAAATATTTATTTTATTTTAATTTAATTACCTATTTATTTTTAAAGTGAATAATATAACTCAATATTCTGTGAATATTTCAAGCGTCTACCTGTTGCCGTTATCAATATCGAGCAAAAACGAGCAAAAAAAAATCACGTTTGTTGTATGGGAGCCCCTTTAAATATTTATTTTTTTCAATTTTTTAGTATTTGTTGTTATAGCGGCAACAGAAATACATCATCTGTGAAAATTTCAACTGTCTAACTATCACAGTTCATGAGATACCAGCCTGGTGACAGACGGACGGACGGCGGAGTCTTAGTAATAGGGTCCCGTTTTACCCTTCGGGTACGGAACCCTAAAAAACACAAAACCGACCTGCCTTCAGTATACTTTCCTCCTTGGAAATTACCTGTAACATTATCTTGGATTCATCAGTGAAGAGTACCTGGCTTCCATTGACGTTGAGTCCAATTTAAATGTTTACCCGCAAACTGGAGGCGGGCAAACTGCGAGTTTCCGTCAATTTGGGTACATTGGCTGGCTTTTGTGGATTCAGACAACGTTATTTGAGTCGCCATCTAACAGTCCGAACGTTAATAGCCGCTGTGTGAAAGACTGGGAGCTATTTTTGAATCTAAACAGAGTTCAGGTGCCAATATTGTGAGCTGTTCGTGAGGGTAAATCTATTGTGACTTTTTTTTGTCACTCAGAAGCGAAGACTGGACGATGTATGGTGTCACTAGTCTTCAGGATATATGTGAGACATTGAACTTTCGATGCAAGGAGGACAATCCTGAACATTCTGGTGTCACATTCGTGCCAACTGCATTTAAGCCAGTCTTTTGCAATTGTTGCAAAAAACGAACAGCTACGGTACCACTATCCGCCTCTATCACACAAAAATCAAGAAAAAATGAGCTCTCTTCTTAAGTAGTTGTAGATATCGAATCCTCTACAGGTAGTTGGCTGGTATCCAGTGTTCACCTGAATATACGCCCCAGTAGCTTCGTGTTGGCAATCAAAAGCTTATAATTAGTTGCTTATAGCATTTTATGAACCATTTTGTGCGAAACAAAAGCGAAGCGTTTAACATCTGTTCCACAATGCAAGTACTAAAAATATTTAGGGTGCATAAAAAAAGAGCTGGACATCAATTGTTGTTTGAAAATACGCCTCGAGATATTTTTGTGCTACACTTTTTTGTTGTTCCGAGCGGTGGTAACATCAGGGAGGGTGTGCGAAACAAAAATACGTAAAACGTTTACATTTTTTTAAATATCTAACTTATTGTTTCTGGTATAGACCGTGTTATGAATTTGTTAACGGTTATGCAGAATATTGTTTTCTAAAGTTTACGCGAACACTATATTTTATTTTATTTTAAGGTTATACAGAACTTGATGGAAAGCTCTAGAAGTAAAGAGAACTTTTGGTTCTCTGTTCAAAATACATGACGCGCTCATTACATATATTACTAAAAAGGTAATTACAGCGCCCACTGCTATTCTGTTAAAAAAAGCTATCGATGTGTTAGTTTTTGGAGTGGGCTTTTGAGCTCGGTGTTACCCGTATGAAAATTCAAATAGTAAGTAATGATGTGTGTTTATCCTTCTTACATACAAGTTTCCAGCCACGATTTTGCCTGGTGTGATTCAGTTTTCACAAAAGTAATACAAATAGCTACTCACCAGTACCTTTTTAACCGACTTCAAAAAAGGAGAAGGTTATCAATTCGGATGTATGTTTTTTTTTAAATGTTTTTATATACCAGTATCGTATATTACATTTTTAATATTAATTAGGATAAATAAAACTTTTACTGTAATCTTGAAGGTGACGGTATAATCACATAAGAAATCACTTTGTATTAACAACTCGACTAAAGGAAAAACATTTTTATAATCTTACAACAAAACCGGTCGTTGTGGAGATCCTTGGGGGAGGCCTTTGTCCAGCAGTGGACGTCTTTTGGCTGAGATGTTGATGATGATGATGAATCTTACAACCCTACAAAAGCCTAACCAAAGCTTTATAACAACAATAGCTTTTTAAAAATCATACTGTCGTTTAAGTCGCAACGTAAAATATGGATTTATTTATTGATAATAATATCGAGTCGTCGAGCGTCGAGGCGTACCGTTAATCCGCCTGTCGCCGGCAGGTATCGACGTACGGATTAAAACACCATTTTACTGACATTTAAACCCTCTCCCTGTATCATTGCCATGTTTTCAATTACAGCTTAAAACGACGATTTCGCGGTGGCATATGGCATGGCAGCCCGTCTGGATAATATACTTAGTAGTGATTCATGGCGATCAATTCAGTATTGATGGTCGGACGTACCATTTTTGACAAGCTACATTGTAGAACCCGGATTGGGGCTCTATGTTGCCGCACTATAACTATAAATAATAAATATTCGTGGTAGTAAAATTTTATGTAAGGAGGGCTGACATCACGCCGGTTTCCGACTCCCTGACTCACCACTATGACACGGATCGTATTGGAATGAATAAACATAAACTTGGTGCCGGAATCTAAAAATGTGTAAGTGGGTAACAGTGACTTTGGAGGACGAAAAAAATTTTTTTTTGTCTATTTGTATATTACAAGTTTTAATATACATTACATAAGGTACAATTTTATTACATCATGAGAATAATTATTGACAGGATTTTGAATATGTTTTTTGTTGTCTTTCTTTTGAGTGTCATTAATAAAAGTTGACAAAGTGGCCATTTTAAAGCGTCTACTAATAACCATGCATTAGTTAGTTTGTTTAGTTTAGTTTAGTTGTTAAGATTGTATAAATTTACCTATTAGGTACTTAATATCATCCTGTCTGGATAGGACAGCGTTGGAACTTGGAAGGTATGGCCGAATATACCCAAATGTTTTATATGACAAGGTCTAAGCACTAGCAGTTGAGTATACAAACTGACTTGATAAGATTTGGTTGATGATAGGTCAGTCCTCTGACCAGCTACCATCATATAATTGAAGCCATAGCAACTATTTTAACAATATGCTGTATTTCTTAAGTTCTGTCGAACGCGCCTTTCGGAACACGGAGGGAAACTAAGAATAAATCTTTGGTCACCCATCTGAATACCAACTGGGATCGAAGCTGCTTAACATTTGCGATCGATGTAGAGAATACAATACCGCAGTGACCTTGAAATTTCATTCACCCTTTTTTTTGGATTACAAAATTGTGTACCCTTCCGTTCTCTTTCAGAGCATTGTAATCGTTCACTCTCACAGAAGGCGTTTTTGTTTTTATGTAACATTTTATGTAACGCTATCTGGGCGAGAACAGGTTAAGATTCTCACCAGCAGCCTCACCTTTTTGCGAGGGAAGGTTTCAAGGAATTTCTGGGCCCCTTGAATTACTATAATAGTGATTACCCCCGACGTGTTGGAATAGCTGCTTCCATTGACCTTCAGTTTTGTGTTTGATGGAGATGAACCCTTAGGCCCGAAAACATTGTGGAAGAAGCAAAAGAAAAACATTTCTAAAATTATAAACAAAAAGGTTTTATTTGTCCTGTAGTCCTTTTTTTCTTTTTTATACAGAATATTTGTTAATACTTATATAATCCCGAATATGGCCGAATATATAATATGTCTGAATCCACATGAACGAGGTATGTTTGTTACAAATTAAAATTGTTGAGTAACAAGTCCAGCTGATATACATTTTTCTTGGTCGTTAAATTCAACAACGGCGCAACGTAACAGAGAAAAACGAATAATAAAATTGTAATTTTAAATGTAATTGTAATTTGTAGACGTCAAAAATCGATATGAAGAACAGTAATAATACACACTTTTCTTTTTTAACCGTCTTAGACCAGCAGGTGGGTTGATCAGACCATGAAACTGAACAAATTTACCGAAGAAACTTAGGGCAAAAAACGAATCGTTTCTTGTTTTCTAAAGTTTACTCGTGAGTTGAATCGTTTCTTTTTTACTTTCCCATACAAACCATGCTCAGTCAATAGAGGTTCTGTATTGGAAAGTAAAGAAAACTCTCGTTTTTTGACCTATGTTTATTGGGCAAAGTTGTTCATATCCATGGTCTGATCAACCCACCTGCGGGTCTAACACGAATTAAAAGCACAGTGTATATCGTGACAACCGGAACCACACTCCAACACGTGTTTGTAAAAGTTTATTGTCAACTGCACTGATTGTTATTAAAATGAACTATGGCAACATTCCTTTGCTATATGTTACCGACTTAAGAGTTATACATCATAATATTTGCAGCTCAATTATCCCGCCCGCCATTCAAGCTCCCTCCAAGTTTTAGTTTCCCCACGGGAACTCCGTACGGTACGCGAATGAAATAGATTATTATATTAGTGCATGAGCTGGCCTAATGGATGGCCTCACTTTGTACCGTATTAACTTTGTGTGTATAAAAAGGTATTACTTTAATAATTAACAAACTCTGTAGTCTAGCGATGAAATCTCCGGTTTCAGCCTCTGTTGTATATTGGGGAAACCACCGGGCTTAGACTCAAGAGGTCTTTCGACTCCCAACGGGAAGTAGGTAGGTATTATCGTGCTCGATATTTTGTCGGTAGACTTTTTTAATACGTTTAGATAGCTACTACTACCTTACACCCCAGATCCGATCCGAACCTCTCGGAGTATCTTGTAGGGAACGGAGACACGCACTAGTGCGTGATGCAGTTCCCTCTAGAAAACCTCTGACGGTGCTTTGTTTCACACGGCTTGAGAAACAAGTCTCTAAACCCGCTCAAACGCAAAGCAAACTCGCTCAAAAAATAACGTAGCATTATTGTGTTACTACAATAACCTAGATATGAGAAAGCTGACTAGCTGTGGCACTCCACAGTAGTTAAGAATTCCAAGTGAAGTGACCAAAGGTCGGAATTAGGTAGAGTTATATATGTACTTGCATCATCACCATCAGCTCATTTATATGTCCCCACTGCTGGGGCACGAGCCTTCCCTATGGATGGATAGGGAGAACGGGCCGTAAACCACCACGCGAGCCCAGTGCGGATTGGTGGTTGTTAACGACTGCTAATGCAGCCGGGACCAACGGCTTTACGGCTTTATGGATCTTCCCGGGATTTATAATGAACAATCCCGTGTGGCCAACAATATTACAAATAGATAATAATAAAAACCTCAAAGTTAGATAAGACAAATAAAACAAAGATAATTAACATATAATTTTTATTAGTATTTACATTAATTCACAATACAAATTATTAATAGTCTTAAGCAAATTCTCATACTTATACTTCGCCTTGTTTATAAATACGAAAATTCTTTTGCTTCTAGCCTAGATTCGTGAGGTTAAAAATTAATCTCGGGATTTGAGGCATATCCACTTTATTCTTTCGCTGTATGAAATCAGTGTAAGTACATAAATATATTCTACCTCATTCCGACCTCTGATCATTACTTTCCAATAGATGAGATAAATTCCAAGGGCTTTCTCGTAGAAAAATATAAATATAGCAACAACATCGATAGGTTTATGTAGTCAAAACGTCAAAAGCAACGTAACTTTTATTACACTGCGTAAGCGCACGCTTCGCTGCTTGCTAATAATTGTTTATTTACGCTGAGTATAACTTCAGAGTTGCCAACCATGAGACCTGTTATGACACTTTACCCAGTAATTTTACTGGATCTCAGCAATGCATGGCAATTTTGGTGGGTGGCAGAATAAAATATAAAACTGGTGGCAATATAAATGGGTTATGTACGCAAACTCTTCCTCAAACTTTATAAAAATAAACGTTATTAGGATTTTATTGAATTTTACACATTTATTAAACACGTATGCATAAAATAGTTTTATTGGCTCACCCCCCTTCACCCTCTTTTATATCACAATAGGTACACACACACGCCTGCATTTCAGACTACCATAAACTATCAATTTTCTTGAATAGACTTTTAACTTTATGTCTACGGTGTAAAGTTGAATATTCATTAAAGAATTTTCATTTTTGGATAGTTTGATGTGTTTGTACATATGTACTTACTAGATAAGTATCATCTCAATATATTTAATTGTATCCAATTTATTGTATTAGTAATGACTAATAATACTTTTTAAACAAGGCCATATCCTTTCAAAGAGAATAAAGAAAAATTAAAAAAAAAAATAAAATAAAAAATGTAGCTTGCACGTAACATGCAAAAGAAAAAAATATACTGAATGAAACTGGTTGCGATGCTGAAAACATTGGCTTTCATTCACTAATCCAAAAAAAATAATAAACGATCAAAAAGCTCTGCTTCTACCAACGCTTTTAAAATTAACATCTTAACTTTCAACATAAACTAATATAAGTACTATTGCAGTTGTGTCTACTTTCTTTTTTTTTTTTATTTATTTAAGGCAACAAACAGTCATTTCTACAATAAAGAAATATAAGTTACATGATGGTTACAAAGAAAGACCTATAGTGCCTATAACGTGTTAAAATAATCTTAGTTATTTGAGCCATAAGACAAGACAATACTTATGTAATTAGAACAACAACTAGTCAACTAACAATAATAATAATAAAAATAAAAATAAAAATTTTAGCTATGTACTAAGTTTCAACTGCATTAGCTAGTTTACATGTTAAGGTGATTAGGGTAATTAATGAAAAGCAGAGCTCTGAGACGAAAATAACTTATTAAACTTTATAAACTGTAATGATCACGTATAAGAGAATTAATTTTATTTATGGAATTATTACATATATGGTTTTTGTTGTATGTGAGAATCCGATATTTCGGCACATTTGCATGCGGAATGATCACAAAAGCACTGTTCAGACAATCGACAAAAAACTTGGCAATTAACCCGTTAATTGTAATCAATCGAAACTGTCGTATAAAGTCGTATATACCTACTGTTAGGTCTGACTATGTGGTTGTTAAGGCGAAGGGTAAGGCACACTAGCGCCACCAATTGATAATTTGACAATTACTAACGGACCGGATCTTTTTTTAAACATTGCGTATCGTCCGATAACAGGAAAGCATCAATGGCCACTGTTGGTGTTAGCGAATGAATACAAAAACAATCCTAAAAGTAGTGCACAATTATTAAATAATAGATGTTTGCCTAGTGTCGGAAGGTCCGCAATGTTTGAAAAAAAAAACCAGTTTGGCAGTTATCAAATTAAATCCATTAGCGGCGCTAGTGTGCCTTACCCTTCGCCTTAAATGACTATGTGTTTTTTAGGAAAAGCCTAGGATAATGGTGGAAGGATATCGGATGGATTATTTCTAGTGATATTTCTATTTAGGGTTAACTTTTCAGTCTGATGTTGTTCAAAAACAATTAAAAAAATATAACTTTTATTTCGAAAATTATAGTGCAAAAATGTCTTGATATCATGATAAGCGTCGCAATAATTAAAAAGCTTATTCTTTCGGATCGATATAGGCTGATGATGATGATGATGATGATGATGAATAAAATTTTCGACGTACAACTGTCAACTTACAAGAGACAGACAAAGCAGAATAGCTTAACGCCCAAACAAAATACCTAAATGAACGATTGAACGTTTCACTAGGCGACACCGAGGCGCCTCGCTCAAAACTCCGATTAATTAAATGAATGAAAACGAAACTCGAATGTTTTCATTCCATTTACCATTCTATGCTTCCCACTCTCATTTGCCACCGAACGGGCGCCGAACGGTCGTATGCAATGCGGATACCGTATTACAATATTTCAAAAATGGCACACTTTTAAATTAAGAACGTTACGGGACGGGCGGCCATTAACAAAAAAACCCGTTAGTGAACTTTTAAAATTCGATAGCGTAGTGTAATTTTCGTCGTTAGTTAAACTTTTGGTGGGGTTTTCTAAGAATTACGGTTCGTTGATCATATACTTAATGTAATAAATGACGTAACATTTTCTAATGTTTTAGTGGGAGTTTAGGTAGATGTTGCATTAAGCCCCGTTAAATATTTAATGTATATTATTGGAAAGAGTGAATGAGTAGTAAATGTCGTTGTTGTCCAATATCTTTTGTTTTTAAATTGAATTGTGGCAGTCGATAACAAAAGTCTTTTCAGTATTTTTTTAAATGTTTGCAAAAATTTTACGTTACAAAAAGGTATTTAAAAATCGAATGTTCTCATTTACCTTCCTATTACTCGTAATGCAGGATGAATATTTCTATTTACGCCCATTTCATATGAAGTAAACTTTGCTTTTTAATATTTTCGAAGCCCTATACCTGACTGTTGTTTTTAGCTATTTTTTGACGAGTGTGCGCTGGTGAAATCACTGAGCAATATTTACTGTTGGTTTTGGTCCGCGTTTGAAAGCAGATACTAACGAAAAAAATAGCACTGCACTACGTTTCTACTATACTGGTAAAACTATTCAGATATTAAGTGAACAATTTACATTTAATTTATCAAGTTAGATATAAAAATGTTAGAGAGTAATAATATCTTTTACAAGACAAATATGTAATTTTCGAAATAATTGCCGTTTAAAATCTAATTATTAACTATGCTCATGTTAAAAAATCTCACTAGTAGGAATGTACTAAGTAAAAAAGATAGGGAAAAGTACACTAAAAGCTATAGCTACATACATTGGAAAAATTAAGGTCGTCTTAATTATGACGTTTCCGAGTCTTCATGATTAACAGGCAAATTTTTTAGATATCAGATACAAATCAGATAATTTAATTACATTTAAACAGAATAGGTCTTTTTATATTGTCCTCCTAAAGAGGTGACGGAAATTTAATTGCTCTTCATAACTACAACGGGTCGCACAATACATTTTTAATAAGTGTGATTAAATTTTTATTACCGTGATTAAAAAGCGTGTTTTTTGTTGATATCCATATAACCGATATTTCGTCACTGTTATATTTACAGTCATTCATATTTTTTAATAATAAATTAACATTACTGATGACTCTTATTTCAGTGCCTTGCAGTAGGAAAGTGATAGCTGAAAATAGTAATGATAATAATTACGAGTAATGATAGATAAAAGAGTACTGAGTATGGTAAAGTACAATTTACCGATTATATACCATTTCATACTATACAAGTACATCAGCGTTGAAACAAAAATGGCGTTGCTCTGCATAAAGCCATCCGGCTGAGCGAAGTTCGAAAAGTCATTTGCGCGATTATCTGTCTCGCGGAGCACATCACGGCCGGCATTGTATGTAAATTGAATTAATGACGTTGCACTCGACCCCGCTTGGGCGTCGATAGAAGCGATTTATTTGGACTTTCGTTCACCAGTGAAACGTTCATTCTGGGGGGATTGGCTGTGACGTCACGGTGCATAGTGTTTGGACTCTTGACGTCGGTTGCTACTGGCTGGTATAGACTGGTATAGACCTGCAATAAATGTTTTATTTCAGTTTATGGTTAGTTGAGGTTAATCGAGCTCTTATGAAAGTCACTACGCCATTCATAAGTCTACAGGTCGAGAGACCAGCCCCTCTAGACAATTGGCAAAACGCTAATCGAATAGAAATTAAATAGAATGAATACTGTGTGGGATAGACATAAACGTCAGTTATACGTATCGTTGACATAATAATATGTCAATCCCGTACAATAATCATTCTACTAGATTTATATTCTATTAGCGTTTGCCACTCGCCTGCCGGGGGGATCTGGTACTAAAAGATCCGGCAAAAAACTTAGCCAAGGGCATAGCTATTAGTAAGCAAGTGATGCTGCTCCAATTAATGTTAAGCAGAAACGTATTCCAGATACGAAGACAAATAGTCGAGCAAGATTTTGCCTCACTAAAAGTGCTACTCCGAACCGAGCTGCCAACTGCAACTGCCGACAGCACGTGCAGCGACTGCATGAAGTCGGCCGCAGCTGCACAACTGGTTTGTTTCATATGAAATGGCTTTCAAGCGCCGCTGCAGCAGCAAGTGAGTGCAACAAAGTGCCGCTGCACGTGCTGTCGGCAGTTGCAGTTGGCAGCTCGGTTCGGTTCGGAATAGCACCTTTACTGTCCCAATCTTGCTGACCTGCAAAAGGCTTCTTCATACCTCGTGCAAAATCACGTTACTTTGGTGTTGACTTAAAAAAATACTAAAAAGTGTTAATTAAAATTTTACGCTCGCTACTTTCTGAAAATAATAAAGAACTACCCAAACAAGCATTTCGTAAGAATAACGCAACGGGCCTATTATGTAACGCAATACGCGAGATATGGTCAGCGGAGTGCCCGCCTCGGGGGAAGAACCCTCACTAAATCCCTCCACTTTACGTGGCGGGGGCCCCTATTAAGATTATGAAATTATGAAGCCGACTCTCGCAGATTTGCGTGGTTAGACCCCTGTAATTCAGTTGATTTAATTCGAGCAATGCAGGGGTGAATCGATGGCTACTAGTACACAGTCGATGTTGACCGCTTAGCTTATATCGATTGTTCCAATTGTGTAAATAGACCTTTTGAGTTAATTGAATTGTTTCAAACGGACACCTGTTCTAAATTCCGGATGGTTCTAGTTTCGGAATTTGTTTATGGTCTACACATTATTTGTTGTGTGCATTTGATGGATTGTTCAGCACAATTGTTGTATTGATTGATACCTGTAATCGGCAGTTATTTAGCTAGGTACATAACTTTAGCAATTACTTGTAGAGAAAGCCTGATTGTAAAACGATGACATATCATGGTACAGCTCATTCCTTTTGCCTTTCATTCATGTCTCTCAGTTTTTCTTTCAGGTCATTCCTTTTTGTTTAGCTAAAGATAAAAGTGTAAATCTATACAAATATGTTTATTCTGTTAGCTCAATAATTTTCCTGCTATTTTAAGTCTACTGGTTCAAACCAGTAGACTTAACCAATGACAGGCTCACCCTGTCATTGGTTTTCTGATATATAACTGCATAGCTACTCTTGTTTTGTTACTGTTAATTCACCTAAGAAAATAAAATAAATAGACCAAAATAGTTGCGTACAGTGCGATTTCTGCGTTTCTAGAGAGGAGTAGTTTTGTATTTGTTTGAGAACAACATGCGATTTGTACTCGTTTGAGTACAACATGCGATAGAAGACTTTTGCTATTGCTGATTGATGATGCCATCCATGGCGATTGCGACTACTGTGATACTGTTTTTGTTTTTTTTATGTGTAATCATTTGTCACTTATTTGGCAGTAAGAATCTAAATAGCCTCGCAACTATAGAGCGAGTAATTAAAAAAGCTGGTAGTGAATACTAACAGGCGTTTTCTTTTATAGTGGTAATGTTTTCTATATACATATATTTTGCGCCTTTGTTCGTTATCAAGGGTACAACTGAGGGTTAAAGTTACTCGCGTCCATAGATTTACCCTTGCGACCTTACACGTGACCCCTGGGTGGTGCTAAATGAGTGACACTCTCTGAGTTGTAGTGCCATGCTGTGTTGCAGCACGAAATGGGCCGGCTCGCCCGGCGTAATACTACCCTCTCACAGAATGTCGCCGTGAAACAATGGTACTCGTTGCTATTGTGTTTCGTCTGGTGAGTGAAAGTACCGGGGGCCCATCTCTCACCCTTTACCAATCCCTACTTCCTCCTCAAGATCCAACTCCTTTCTCAAGGCCGGCAACGCATCTGCGGGCGATTACTTTCCATCAGGTGCAGGTGCCTGCTCGTTTGCCTCCATTTAATATTTAAAAAAAAACAACTTTGAGGTGACGACACCCCACAGAGTGAACTTTAATTAAGTATCAAAAGTAGTTTAACAATAACAATACTCATAGTATACTAGTGGCCTGCCCGCGATTTCATCCACGTGAACACCTGTATTCCGTGATGGTTTTACCAAACTAGAAAGAAACCTTCGCGAGCGCGTACAACAACTTCATCTTAGAGTAGTACCACTAGTATTCGACAAGTGTGTCTAGTGTGAGTTTTGTTTACCATACGTATTCATTCGATTACGTTTACGAAAACGAAAATTGGTATTGCATTTTAGCAGCGTCTCCTGGCGCTAAAGGAAAAGATTTAAAATTTTGCCATACAAATGCTCGTTTTCGTTAATGTGATCGAATGGCGAATGAAACTCGCACTGGGCACCAAGAACCAGTAAACGCTATTTTCTTTTAATCATTAAAAAAAGAGGTCAACAACTGATTTTTTACATAAGCAAAAATTAAATTAAATAAAGTATTTTTTAAATTGTTTAAATAATTTTTAACGCAAATTTTGTTGCGAACTAATTACAAAAACAAATGTTGAAAAAATTTCCACGAGCAGGATTTGAACCTGCACCCTTCTGACATACCGGGTCAGGTGCTCCTCCAATTGAGCTATCGTGGTTCTCACCAGCCCGCCGAAATTATTCAAAGTATTTTTTTATAAAATTATACTTTTATTTTTGGCGACGAAAGTTTGGTGTCGAAGCCCAGTCTTACTGTGTTGAACACTGGTGCCACAAAGATACCAAAGTTTCATCGCAAAAGGAAGAATGGCATAAGCACGCATACGAGGCAAATATACGACTAGCGGCCGCCCGCAATTTCACCCGCGTGGTGGTGGAGTATCGGGATAAAAAGTATTATATGTGTTAATCCAGGTTATAAACTACCTGTATGCTGAATTTCATCCAAATCCATTCATCCGTTGCAGCGTGAAGAAGCAACAAATATACACACATACACACAAACTTTCGCATTTATAATACGAGTATTAGTGTGATTGATTACAGCGAGTACGTTTGTAGGAAAACAGGACTTTCGTTCACCAGTGAAACGTTCATTCTGGGGGGATTTGGTTGTGAAATCACGGTGCGTAGTCTTTGGACTCTTGACGTTAGTTGCTACTGGCTGGTATAGACTTGCAGTAATTTTTTATTTC